>CAUYQU010102941.1:0-56713 GCA_963574635.1 Cheracebus regulus | reverse complement strand
GGATGGTATGGGATGGGATGAGATGGGTTGGGATAGGATAGGATGGGATGGGATGGGATGGGATGGGATGGGATGGGATGGGATGGGATGGGATGGGATGGGATGAGATGAGGTGGGGTGGGATGGGATGGGATGAAATGGGATGGGATGGGATGGGATGGGATGAGATGGGGTGGGATGAGATGGGATGGGATGAAATGGGATGAGGCAGAACAAGATTGAATGGGTGCTAGGGGAGGAGATAGAAGGGAGAGGACAGAGTGACAAGGGACAGGGTGGGAGGAGAGGAAAGGGAAGAAAAGGCACACAATGGGATGAGATGGGAGGGTAAAATAGGAATAGGGTGAAAAGGGACAGAAAAGGGATAATATGTGATGAGAAGGTAAAAGGTGGACACTGTCTCTTTAAACTATCCATACACTCCCATTACCTCTTTCTCCTAGAAAATTATAGACAGTCATTAAAACAGAAACATTGCTGCAGCCCCAACACCTCCCATATGGCACAATACATGGTCTACTGCCATCGGCCAGGATTGAAAAGATTCCCTGATAGGTATAGGAGCTCCCACACCCTTGCAGGCTGCCTCTAGAGGCCCCTTCCCAAGCTCTCCCCACCAGCCTTGGGCCCCAACCTACCTGGACCCACCCTCCTTTAAGGCCAACTCAATCCTCACCTCTTCCGAGAAGTCTTCTTCGACTACATTCTTCCTTTCTCTCACTGCCAGCTCTGTTTAGCATTTGTCACCCAATTTAACACTTGCTGCTGTACAATGCTGTATTGATCTTTAATCTTGTAATCCAGATCTATAGCATATAGCCTGTACTTCTGACCAGTGGCAACCCTGAATGAATTTAATTCCTACAGCATTTAAGAAGCAGACTCACAGAACTGGAGTATTAACTCTCAAGTTGCAAACATGGAAACAGGCTCAGAGAAGTCAAGGGACGTGCCTGGCACCTCATGGCTGGTGAGCCAGAGAGCTGGGGCACCCAGAGCTCGGTGTCCTGGCTCCCTCCACTATAGTGTGGGGAGCTTCCTGCCTTAGTTGGGGTTTTCCTAAAAACAGGCCCCCCAACAAGGATGGGAGTTCCGACGGTTTATCTGGGATGTGGTCGCAGGAAGCACTGTGAGGAAGGGGAGAAGTAAGAAGAGGAAGAGGAAAGGCAATTGCAGATGTACCAAGGAGCAGGTTTCCCTTGTCTGTAATGGGGGCCCAACCCCTCCAGGATTCCGAGAGGCTGTAGAACTCATCAGGAAGCCAGGCCATTTCTCTAGGAGCCCCTGTCCCTCAGGGCTGAGAGCCCCACTTAGGGAGTTCACTCCCAGCACTTCTAGCCTGCCCTGCAGGGCTGAGCCCCCTTCCATGACCAAAGAACCCCTAAAAGCAAAGAGCAGTGGTTGCTGGGGTGCAGAACCTTTGCGTGTGCATGAACTGTCCACCGCAGCTGGGGTATCCTCTGGGTGGGTCAAGGAAAGAAGGGCAGGCCACCCACAGGGGATGCCACATTGGGAAACACTTGCTCATCCATGGGAATAGACCTGGGGGCCCCAAGTTCCTTTCATGTCTGTGTCTGGTTCTCTTTTTGGTAGGAACAAATCTCTGCTTCAAGGTGTCAGATGAAAGGAGGGTGCCCCCCACCCTCTCTCCACCCCAGGGACTTTGATGGCGATAAGAAAAGTGTACTGTCTGATGACATGGGCAGGTGATATTTGGGGGTGTCACCCTTTCCAGCTCTCTTCTCCACATGTGCAAGAAAAGGCCTCCTGACATGATAGCCTGGCTTCTCCTGTGGGCCCCTTCTCGCTGGGCACCTCCCATTTGCAGAGTACCGAGTGAGGAACCATGTGGGTGTTGGGACAGACAGGAGGATGAAGTAGACCCTTCCTAGGCCCCATGTTCCTCAGGGAGGGCAGATGGGGGCCTGGGAGCTGGCCAGCCCAGCAGGTATGATGGGCTCTGTGCATGGGGATCTCATAGGGGGCCCAGGAGTGCCCAGCACAGGTGGCCATAAAGAGGAAATACAAGCAGGAGTCATCTGGTATGCGTCACAATTCCTGACACGCTTTCCCCAGGCAAGGCATGCCCTGAGTTTACAAGGCAAATGCACTGATCACTTCTGCCTCCTGTCGCAAGAGCCCTCAGCCTGGAAATCCGGACCTCTCCATGTGGCTTGCTTCCCCAAAAGGTGCCCTGTGCATAGCCCCTGCTCCTCCCTGCACACACATGCATGCACGAGCATGCACAAAGGCATGTGCACACAAACATATGCACATATGTCGGCACACACAGAAAGCACCTGAATAAAAGACAGCCAGCCCGAATCCCAGCCGCCCCTCTGCCTTTGCCTCTGCCGACTCTGAGTCCTGGGATGAGTCATGTTCCTCACTGGGCCTCATTTCTCTCCTCTGTGTCGTGATCATTCTAAAGAACCCCCAGGGATGCTCAGCTCTCCGTCCAGAGCAGTTACAGCCCCATGATGGGCAGCAGAGGCATCTGTTGGCTCTCTCCCCCAAGGAGGCATAGTCTGCCTTTGGGCACCACCTGCCATGCTGGTAGCCCAGGCCTGCCAGGAGAAAGAAGTAGGTGCCTGGGTGGTCGGTGGCATCCTGCTTTGCCCCTTATGCAGCACAGATGAAGACCTCAGATTAGGTTGATCTGATCCAGCATAGGGAGAATGTCAAACACCCCCTCACTGAAATGACACATGAGCCAGCAAGCCAACCGTTTCTCCCTTCAACTCTGCTTGTTTCAGCAGAGAGGGTCATGTTTCTGGTGGCTTTGGGATGGTGCCTGGGAAGCTGGGAGGGGCAGTTCCCCAGATCCCCCTCTACCCATGTCACTGTGGGGAACAGTCTCAGGACCTGGGAGGCAAGTTCTTTGCAGAAGGGATTTTTAGCAGGGCCATGTTCCCCACACTCCCCTGATGGTAGGCCTAAACCAAAGGGTTCCTAGGAAACAGACCCTCATAGCCAGTCACTGGCCTATGAAGACAGAACTCAGATGCCCAGGACTCTTCCAGGGAGATAGCAGTGAATTGAGCCCCCGAGAGCCCACCAGTGTGGACCAGGACAGCCCACTATGGGATATACCCTCCCACAGGGAGCCATTGCTCTGCATTTGCAGGATTTGATTTTTGTTTGCTGGGATTATGGAGCCTGCATATAGTTCCTGATTTTTGCAAAGCACATCTCAGATTTCTCATCTGTTAGCACTCCTCAGCGTCACGGCCAAGTGGATGATTATCACCACACTCCAGGTGGGGAAACTGAGGCTTCGGGAGTAGGAGAGACTGAGTTAAGGCCATGCAGTGAGTGATCAGCTGCCCTTTGCTGCCTACATACATTCCTCACCAAGCTCTCTCTCTCTCCACACTGCTTCCTGGAGTCCTGGGGGCATATCCGTGGCTTTTGCCAAGGTGGGTTGTGGCAAGCAGGTCACCGGGAATAGGAGACAGAGGTTTTCAAAGAGCATATAAAGGAAAGAATAAAGGGGTTGGGGGGGCACATGATTCAAAATCCCCTCTGCAGCAAGCTCTTGTAACTGCATGTCCAGCGCCCCCGCCTTCCTCGCACCTTCCCTTTTTACATCAACATTCAATCATCTTTTCCCATTCACTTCATCTCTTCCATTTTTATCTTACGCTGCCCGTGAAAATTGGTGTGAAATAAAAAGGCAACTCTGCCTACAGATGTAATCAATTGATTTGGCAGGTAGCCCACAGACACCTAGGAAGAGGACAGCCAATTTTCAGTGGACATCCTCCCCCACTTCTTTTTCTTTCTCTACTTCCTCCCTTCCGGGCTCTCCGTCCCCCTCCTTTTATTTTTCTGTCTCCTTCCTTTTGGCCTTCCTTTGATCTTCTTGTTATTTTCTGCTTTGTATTTAATGGAATTAGACCAGCCTATGAATTTTCCCCCATTCTTTCTTTCTTCTTATTTTATATAACAGGCAATGGAGGGGAAGGTGTCTGTCTTGCTCGGCTTTCTATCTCTGCATGAGGCCAGGAGAGTTCAGTATTCCCAGGGGCCTTGTCAATCTTCCTGGGGAGGTGGGGCCACTCTTAACATCTTGAAGGATCCCAACCTCCTGCCCCAGATAGAAGATGGGTCTATATAACAAATCCTAGAGTGGAATGGCTCTTTGTCATCCAGGAGAGGAGAAAATGTTCTATGTGGGAGGATTATTTATTTTCATTCATTAATTCACTTATTAAGCATTGCTATTGGCCAGGCAATGGGGATACAGAAATGAACAAAGCCGTCGAAGACCCTGCGCAAGTACATTGCCTGGCACATAGCAGGTGCTCAGTAATCACTGGCTACTTTTGACTATCATTCTTCTGGAAGTATCTATGATAGTGCAAGATAGTGCAACATTTATTGAACTCATGTTCAATAAATGTTAGTTTCCTCCCTTCTAGAGATACTATCTCTGTATGTTATCTGTTTATTGGTCTTGGTTATTGCTTTAATACAAAAAGAATAGAGGAGTGAAGTTAAAATGTTCACTCTGGCCTAGTCTAGATTAGAAGATAGTCATTAGACACAAATAAACTTGTAATTAAAAATTGTGATAACTGGGACAAAGAAAAAGCACAGGGTGATATGGGAGGATTGAATTTAGAAAGGGGTGGGGGAGGAATCTGGAGCCTGCATCTTAAAGAAGCATCGTGTAACCCAGTGGCTCTCAAAGTGGCGTTCTCTCAGCCACAGAAGCAGCAGCATTAGGAACTTATTAGAAATCTACATTTTCAGGCTGCCCCAGAACTATTGAATCAGAAACTCTGGGTACCAGCCTTTCTAGGTAACTCCAATACTCCCAAAAATGTGAGAGGTGCTCATGAAGCTGAGACTGGAAGGAGGAGTTGGAGCTGGCCAAGTGGTGGGGAGAAAGAAGGCTTTCCATGTGGAGAAGACAGCATGAACCGGGATACCAGGGCTGGGACGTAGGGAGAGAGTGTGAGAATCAGACCCTTCAGTGCCTTAGAATGACTGGAAAGAGTGTGCATTTTTTCCTAAGTCCACCAGGATCCCCTAAGGCTGGGGTCCCTGTCCGTAGCCTGTTAGGAACCAGGCCATATAGCACAAGGTGAGTGGTGGGTGAGTGAGCGTTACCACCTAAGCTCTGTCTCCTGTTAGCTCAGCAACAGGATTAGATTATCATAGGAGGCTGGGCACAGTGGCTCAGATCTGTAATCCCAGCACTTTGGGAGGCCGAGGCAGGTGGATCACTTGAGGTCAGGAGTTCAAGACCACCCAGGCAAACATGGCGAAACCCTGTCTCTACTATAAATACAAAAATTATCTGGGCATAGTGGCAGGTGCCTGTAATCCAAGCTACTTGGGAAGCTGAGGCACTAGAATTGCTTGAACCTGGGAGGTGGAGATTCGATTGAGCTAAGATTGCACCACCACACTATAGCCTGGGTGACAGAGCGAGACTCTGTCTCAAAAAAAAGATTCTCATAGGAGCACAAACACTATTATGAACCATGCATGCAAGGGTTCTAGGTTGGGTACTCTGTAAGAATCTAATGCCTGATGATCTGAGATGGAACAGTTTCATCCTGAGACCACCCCACCCCATCCCACCCATGGAAAAATTGTCTTCTATGAAACCAGTCCCTGGTGCCAAAAACGTTGGGGCCTCCTGCCCTAAGGGGTTCTAAGCAGAGAAATGAAGCCATAGGATGTCGATGTCATAGAATCCTATCACCACCCACAGCTGGCTCCCAGCTGCTCCTGGCCACATCTGCCCCATTGGAGGGGCCCCTTCTTAGCCCCTGAGAAAATGGCACCCTTGGGTGGTGTGGGAGGTCCTAGAAGAAGGTTCTTGCTTTTCATTCCATGCCTTTTGAGACCTGATGGGATTTTCTGTCATCATATTTTATTTATTTTTACCTCTTTTCAAATATCAAGAAGTGGCATCGAAACAGTGGGATCATTGGCTATTTTTGTTTCTGCTCCACAAGTTCCTGAATTTTATGCAATAAAAACTAACAAAATTTTATAAGGCCAATATTTATCAAATATTTTTATAAGTCAGGGTTTTTTAGAGACTTCCCTCTTCATTCATTCAACAAATTTTTCTGATCACCTGCGGTGCCCTGGGCAAGTGCAGTCGTGAGGATAGAAATGGAGACCCGCATTCTGCCTCCATGGGGAGTCTGTGCTCATGGCAGGGGTCAGACCAGCAAAGTCCAAGAGCAAAATACATCTCAGAGTTTGCCTAGGAAGGGGAGTGAGGTGTGCCAGGTTGGGCTGGTCAGGGAAAGCCTGAGAAGGTAGTGGCTGGGCACAGCCTTGGGGAGAGGGGCCAACTGGGCGATGGGCAGGTGGGTAAGGGTGGGAGGCTCATGAGAGCAGGAACAGCAAACCCCGGGGTTCTGAGCAAGAGCAGGAAAGGAGGCGTGGCTCAGTGGGAGGAGGAGGAGAGCACAGGGAGGAGTGGGGAGGAGCCTTTCGGGCCACCAGGTGGATTTTGGCTTTTACACCGAGTGGCACAGGAGCCCATACACCCAAGGGCAGTGGGCAGTGGGAATTCTGACATTCTGAAAGGGCCATTGGGCTGCTTGCTGAGAACAGCTTGTGAGAGGGGCAGGGCAAGGAGGAGAGAAGAGAGCCGGCAGGAGGACCTCCTGCTACGATCCGGGTGGGAGCGGACGGGAGCCTGGGCTGGAGCAGCCGAGGGCGGGATACGGTCAGACACTGGATGGCCTCTGAACTGAGTGCCGACAGGATCTGCTGCTGGGCCAGATAAGGGATGAGAGAGGAGGTCTGTGAATGATCTGAGTGATGAAAAGATAGCACTGCCATTCATGAGGCTGAGGAAAGCTAGGGGAGAGGCTGGCGTTTCTAGGGGAAGGAGTTGCTGGTTAATTCAGCGTTGGGTATGTGAAATTTGAGATGCCATTGTGTTGCTTTGGATGTCCCAAGAGGCAGATGCCGAGACAGAACTGGATACTTACTCGAGGGAAAGGCTGTGAAGGACAAAGGGGAGGAAGCAGAAGCTGGCAGACTGCCATGTGGGCCTGGCCCCTGTGAAAGAAGAGGAGGATGGAAGGAGGCCTGGGAGGAAGAGCTTCCAACCACAGCACGGCTCCTAGAGCATTCATTCAGGCTGATGGGAGGTCCCTGAGCCAAAGCATCCCTTTGGGTTATCCAACATCCCACAGGTGTGGGCCTGCCCTGGCTCCGCCCCCTCTAACCCCATCCCACTTGCTCAGCTATTGGCTGGGAGAAGCCCACATCATGTGTGGCATCAGCATGCCACAGGGGTGGGCCCAGTGGGGCCGCAGTGAGGTGTCGGTCACCGTGGTCCCCTTAACAGGAGGTGTGAGTGGAGCAATTTTACAGCCGCCACAGACTATTAGACACGTAAGTGGAGATATCTAGTAGGCAGTTTAGATACATGAGTCTGGAGTTCAATGCAAGGTTTAAGGAAGAGATAAAAATTTAAGTGTCTTCAGCTTATAAATGGTATTTAAAGGCACAAGAATGGATGAGTGCGTGTACAGCTGGCGGGGACAAGCGCTCCAAGGACTGAGTCCTGAGGCACGTTTGCATTTAGAGGAGTCAGCAACAGTGGCCAGGGAGGTGGGAGGGAAACCAGGAGTCTGTGAGGTCCTGGAAGTCAAGTCAAGGAAATGCTTCGTGGAGGAGGGAGCACTTCCTTTCAGAAAACCGCCCATCATGCTGGTGAGCATCCTCATGGGCCGGGCAATTTGCTAAGGACTTCGTGTGCAGCACCACACTCCACGGCTCTTCTCTTCTGTTGTGGCTGCTGTGGTGTGCTGCCCAGACGCCCTCTCAGGGCCAACACAGCCATTCCCCAGTAGCCGGGAGTGTTGGCTGCTGATGCTGAAGGTCACACCCCTCCCCTGGGACAGCCTGTACCCAGCAACAGGTTGACACAGCCTCCCTGCCACATTTGGGACACCTCAAATGGACCATCTGGCTTACAAGCTCTTAGTGGGACCAGCTGAAGACTCCAATGTAGCTACAGAGTCAGGCAGATTCCTCCATCAGAGTAAAGAACCACTGACTGCATGGGGCTGGGGGTGTGGGGTGCTACTTGCTATGTCTTATCTTAATCTGTTGGATGCTTCGGGGAGAAACAGAAATTCACAGACTCTCTGGCCTGTCCACTGTAAGCTGTGAGCCACTTCACCCCTCCTGACACTCCCAGCTTCCCCACCACTTTTCCTCTTTTCTATAGCACTTACCACCTACCAACCTATGATTTAATTTCCTTATTTATTGGTCTACTGTTGATTATTCTTCTTCCTTCTTTCCTAGAATGTCAGCTCTAGGAGGGCAGGGATATTCATCCGTTTTAGCCACTGATGTATCCCGAGTGCCTAGAATGCTGCTTACTCATAGCAGGTGCCAATATATATGCACAAAATGAGTTCCTGATGAGCTGACCTTCAAGATCTCACAGCCCAACTCTCCCATTTTTGCTGAATCTCACCATCCCACATAAACAGAATGAACCAGACCTCGAAACCCACAGAGGCAGCTAGGACCTACCATGGTTAGGATGCAGCCTCCTCACCTGCAAGGTGAGATGCCAGGGATGGTTCATTCACAACATGGTCACAGGGAGCCACCTTGAAGCCTTCCTGTAATGCTGTCAATGAGGCTGACCCTATGGATGGAATCAACTGTCCAACGTGAGTCTGAGGCCCTGTTTCAGAGGTACCCACAGCACCTAAGGGGGTTCTTTGAGAACAGCACACACTGAACTCCTACAGGAGAAGACAGACCCATTTTAGACCAGCGGCTGCTCTGGAGTAGGGTACTTACCGTGAGATTCCTGTGCTAGAAAAAAGAAGCTCAGTCATTCCTCCTGGTAAGTAGGCACAGCTTTTGATGGGAAGCCCTGCCTTTGCTATTTCCTAGCCACGTGACCTCGGCCAAGTCAAAAAATATCCTGGAACCTCATTATCTGTCATTACCTGTCAGATGGGAAATAAGATTGTGTCTGAAAATGTTTCATAAATTCCAAGGCAGTGGTTCCCAGACTTTGAGATTTCATAGATGAGAACGTTTCCAGTCATCTGGAGCTGACATAAGAATTCCAACTTTCTATTTTGCCACCTAAGGACGTTGAAACATAAGCAAGCAATGAAGCGGTGGCTTGCCCTTCGTCACCATTCTGTATCAAAGACAGAATGCACTTTATGCTAAAAATGGAAGAAGGCCAGCAATCTGAACAAAAGCTCGTCCTTACAGCTTGAAAAAAAGAGGTGAACTTAAAGGCAAAACTCACTGGCTTGTCCTTGATTTTCTGATGTTGCCAGAAACAAGGAGTTTTTCTCTGGGAACATGGTGAAATGATGAAATGAGAAGGCTGGGATGGCACACCCAGGTAAACAAGAGAAGCTGCCCACAATGGAGGTGGACCCAGAGCTTCAGGCTCCACCCACCTGACACCCGTTTGAAGCATGCTGGGGCACAAAGGTACTGAAGGTGGGAAGCTTTCTGTAGGGTTCCCTGTGGAGAACAGAGCAAAGAGCTTCTCTCCACAGACGTGGGCTGGGAGCCAGGGCCTGGTTAGCAGAAACACAACATTCATGCAATCAATCCTGAGTGCCGAGCACTGTGCGAAGGGCTTCCTGAAGGTTACAGGAAGGAACGATTATCATACGTTTTGCAGCTTGGGAAACTGAGGCACACAGAGGTTTCCATTGCTTCCCCAAATCTCACAGCTAGTCAGTGGCAGAGGCGGGGCCCTAATTCAGCCAGCCTGGTTGCAGAGAAGTGTGTTGAACCACTCACTCCAAGACATGACCTCCAGAGCGACAGATGGAGTGCTCTGCTCATGCAAAGAGGCAAATTTCTAGCAGAATCCACCCTGATCCTGATGCTCACGGGCTGGCACGTTTGGCCCCAGGCAGCAAAGTGACTGTGAGTTTCCCACTGGAATGGGTTGGACAGTGACCTCCATGAAGGTGTGTCCAAGTCCCAAATCCCCTGGAATCTGTAAAGGGGACCCTATCAAACTTATCTGGGGAAAGGGCTTTTGCAGAGGTAATGGAGATCTTAAGATAAGGCCTGGGCGCGATGGCTCAGGCCTGTAATACCAGCACTTTGGGAGGCTGAGGCGGGCGGATTATTTGAGTCTACGAGTTCGAGACCAGCTTGAGCAACATGGCGAAACCCCATCTCTACAAAGCATACAATTAGCCGTGGTGGTATGTGCCTGTGGTCCCAGCTCCTTGGGAGGCTGAGGTGGGAGGATCGCTTGAACCCAGGAGGCAGAGGCTGCAGTGAGCCGAGACGACACCACTGCACTCCAGCCTGGGTAACAGAGCCAGACCCTAACTCCACTCACCTCCCCCACCCACCACCAAAAAAAAAGGCCAGGTATAGTGGCTCACACCTGTAATCCCAGCACTTTGGGAGGCCGAGGCGGGCAGATCACGAGGTCAGGAGATCAAGATCATCCTGGCCAACATGGTGAAACCCCATCTCTATTAAAAATACAAAAATTAGCTGGGCATGGTGACATATGCCTGTAATCCCAGCTATTCGGGAGGCTGAGGCAGAAGAATCGCTTGAACTAGAGTCAGGGTTGCAGTGAGCTGAGATTGCACTGCGGCAGTCCAGCCTGGAGACTGAGTGAGACTCCATCTCAAAAAAAATCTTGAGACGAGTCATCCTCCACTTAGGGAAGGCCCTAAACCCACTGAAAGGAACAGAAACACAGAGGAGAAGGCCACAAGAGGACAGAGGCAGGGGCTGGAAGGAGGCGCGTCTGGGAGCCAAGCCACGCCAAGGACTGTGCAGCCCCGGAGCGGGGAGGACAGCGGGGAGGGATCCTCCCTTAGAAGGTAACTGTGCTGACAACTTGAATTTCGACTTCTGGCCTCCTGAATTGTGGAGCAATACATGTGTGTTGTTTTAAGCCGCCAGCGTGTGGTACTTTTCAAAAGCAGTCCCAGGAAACTCACACATCCACTTTCCTACTTCCTCCGCGCCAGCTTCCAAACCTCTCCCCCACGAGAGGACCAGAGAGTCCCGCCCAGCCCCGAGCAGTGAGCTGCACCCCCACTCTATGCACCCCTCCCGTTCCTCACATTCATCCCCCACCGAACCCACCGACAAAGTGCTGAATCGGTGGGTGAGATCCCCATAGCAACGGCTCCCATGCCAGAACCCAGGATTACGACACCGGATCAGCCAGAGACGCGCTGGGGGGCCCGGGAGGGGCTGCTGCAAACACGCTCGGCCAAGGGGCGGCGGCACGCGGCGAATCCCCCGGGGCTTTGCGCCGGACAAACCGGTGGGGTAGGGGGATAATCTGCAGGCGTCACCGCCAAAATGCCAGGCCAGGAGGCTCCTCCCGCGTCCTGGGCCCAGGATGTGGCCCCTGCGCGGGGACAAAGACAAGGCCCTCGCGCTCCCGTGCTCCCAAAGACGCCCACCCTCGTCAGGGGGCCGCCTCCTCCGCCGCCTGGGAGGGCCCCACGCGCCCGGGCCCCTGAGAATGTCCCCTCGGGGATGTGCCTGACCGGGCGCTCTCCACCCTCTACCGTCCACCCGCCTTGCCCTGCCTGCGTGGACGCGACCCCCGGTTCAGACACTAGCGGGTGATCGGGGCCGCCCAGGGCGGGAGTCGGGGACGGGACCCTCTCTGGGCCTCTCGACCCCCAAGGCCCCCAGGACACCGCGCCGCGCCCCCTGCCGGCTCCCTCCAGCTCCCTCAGGCTCCCTCGTCCCTTCCCCAGCCCGACCGCCCAGCTCAGGCAAATCCCAGCCTGCACTTCCCACGGAAGTACCCTCCACGCACACACCCTATACTCGCGCGCACATTTACACACACACCCTCACAGTCACACATTCACATCCTCACACACACACGGTCAAATGCAGACACCCCCACACTCACACGTACTCATATTTACATACACATGCCCTCAGAGTCACACATTCACACCCTCACAAATGCAGACACCCCCCACACTCGCACATACTCACACGTACACATTTACACATGCACCATCACATCACACACCCTCACACACACACAAACAGGGACACCCCCCCACTCACACATACACACATTTACACACACAGGCCCTCACAGTCACACATTTACACACCTTCACACATACAATCAAATGCAGACACCCCCACACTCACACATACACACTCACATTTACACTCACATTTACACACACCCTCACAAACATCCACACACCCTCACACATGCACACACAAACGAAGGCACCCCCACACTCACACGTACTCCCATTTACACACATGCCCTCACAGTCACACATTCACACCCTCACACATACAGTCAAATGCAGACACCCCCCACACTCACACATACACTCACATATTTACATACACCCTCACACACACACACACAATGTGGACACCCCCCCCCACTCACACATACTCATGCTCACACATTTATACACACACCCCTCACACATATTCACACACCCTCTCACATATACCCTCACACATACAAATGCAGACACCCCCATACCCATGCTTGCACATTTACATGCTCACACACATTTACACATTGTCACACACATTCACATATGCTCTCATACTCACATTCACACACACACCCCTCACACATCCTCACATATTTACATCCTCACACACACACACCTTCACATTCACATTCCCACACGCTCATGCCATCACACACTCATATTCACACACCCTAACACATGCACACACAGTCACAGTCACACATATCCCCTCACACACACAGAATCACATATACAAATACACACAAAGACACACAGGCACACATTCATGCACATATTCACACAGACTCATTCATGCACAGACCCCATCCCACACACAAGATCACACCACATAGACATACATGTACACTCATTTACACACAACATACACCAACACACTCACACAGAAACTCATTCACACAGACTTACCACATACACACACACCACGAAAACTCAGACACACCACAAAAACTCAGACAACACAAAAATTCAGACACATCTATGCCCACACACATTCACACACTCATGCAAGATACAGTTACACAGACACATGCAGACACACACCAACAAACAGACCACTCACTGATACACACCAATTCACAAACAGGTACACTCATTTACACACCACACAGACCCACTTACACACCAGCACACATACTGGCACACTCACACAGACCTATAAACACACACAGACCCACCCACACTCACACAGACATACTCATTTGCACACCCACTCAACAATACACACAGACTCACATTCACACACATGACACAGAGACAAACACAGGCACACTCACACATTTGCACACAGGCACATTCACACACACCCTATTATGCACATTCTCTCAATAATGCTTACACACACACACACACACACAGTCACATGCATGCCCCCCCCACACATACATACATCTCATACGGAAGCCCAGGCAGTGTCTGCCAGCTACACAGGCACTGTGGACAGTGGAGTGGTGAGAGGCACAGGTGTGCTCAAGTCAGGCAGGTGGGATCTCAGCAGAGGCATTATGGGCCTGAGGGCACCTTGGTGGCAAGAATGGCCACCTACTGTTTCTCTCCATCTTTCCTTCCCCGCTCCATCATGCAGCACGATGCAGGGCACACAGTAGGGTCTTCGTGTTTCTTCAATGAGCAGACAGTAGCTACCCAAGCTTCAGTGAACATAAGAATGCGTAGTGGCCACCATTTTGCATTTTTAACTTGGAGCTTCAAAGCGGCCTTGGATGAAACCCCTGGGCCATTCTCCAAACAAGGAGAATGGAGAAGGTCAACGTCCTTAACCGTTGGCCACTATTCCATGTGCTTCCTGACTCAGAGCCTTGATTGACAAAATCCCTCTTCCAAGAAACTCTCCCTGCATCACTGCAGGCACTGTGTGTTTGGCACAAGTAGACTTTCAACTTTCGGTTGTGGCATGAATAAATAAATGACTAAATCAGCAAGCAGTTTTCCCTGCACCTTAGCACAGGTCTGGCTACAATGAAGGCCTCAGTCCAGGTGGGGTGGGGGTGGAGTGGGAGTGGCCTTTAAAAGATGGGAGTTCTGCCTCAGAGCTCACTTCTTGGCCGGGCACAGTGGCTCATGCCTGTAATCCCAGCACTTTGGGAGGCTGAGGTGGGAGGATCACTTGAGCTCCTCAGGTCGAGATTGCAGTGAGCCATGATAGAATGAGATGTCTCAAACAAATAAAAAAAAAAAAGAAAGAAAGAAACCTGAAAAACCAAAAACCCCACTTCTAAGGCACTTTCTGGAATCGTTCCACCCCACTCTGATCTCCGTCTTTATTGGGCATCTTTTTGGTAAGTAATGAATTCAACCTGAGCCCGATTCCTGCATGGGGTTAGCCATGTCACCCTCTGGATATGTATGTGTAAACCTATCACCATCACCTCTTCTCCCACTAATCTGTAATTCTTCCTCAGCAGATCAGGCTGTTTCCATCAAGATTTCTTTGGCAACAATGACACAACTCTGCCAGCAGCAGTGTCCAGCCAGACACCTGGGTCACCCCCTAGTTGGAGGGTGCTGGGGAAACTCTGGCGTGGGCAGCTCCGCCTCAGATGCTTCCTGGAGTAGAGGTTCTGGCTGGTGTCCATGGGGATGGAAAGTGAGAGGGACTTCCTTAGCCACTGCCATGCATGTCTTCCCCTTTATGGGAAAGTGTCTGAGTGCTGGTTATTTTCAGACCCTAGCAAAGTGTCTAATTGCCTTCCTGGAGAGCTCCCACTTATAGAGAAGATGGCAAGCCTGTCAGAGAATCCAATGTCCCATTTCCTGAAAACAGGAGGAAAGGCAGGCCCCAGGAGGAACCTCAGCAGGTGCAGAATTGGAACTGCCAGACTGAACCACTTTTTCCCATGCTGCAACCTTGGCTGCCATGCCTGACTCCCCTCACTCCTGCTTCTAGAGGAAAAGGAAGGGAGGAAAGTGCATGAATCTTCCAGAAACTCCCCCAAATTGCCAGAAGCCTCCAGGCTTGTATGTGAATGCAGTGGTGCAGTGCAGTAATTTGCTCCAACTACCTGGGTGTACCCTTGCTTCTGGCTAGATGAGACGGAATCAACGAAGCAACGGCACAGTCTTCCAGCGTTGGAGCTGAGAAACCCCAGAGAGTACAATGCCTTCATTTCCTAATTTTCTTATCTGTACGATGGGGTGGTAATAGCATCCACATCATAGGTTGCTGTGAGGACTCAATGACTCAGACCATATAAAATGGTTGGCATGGCGCCTTCCACATAGCGACTGCTGCAGAATGGCTGATGGTGATGATGCCGATGATGAAGACAAAGAAGTGCCCAAGGCCACCGGGGCAACTTAGTGACAGAGCTGCAGTTAGAACAGGGATATCTCCGAGTTAGGCCAGGCTGGATTGCCTCGCTGCCGGTTCCTGATGCTTTTGGATCTTCCCGCCGCTCCCCAGGCCCAGCTGAGCAGCATCAGGGCATCAACAGAACCAACAGTGCCCCCTGCAGGCCTCGGCCTCCTGGGACTGTTCAATTCAGGGCTGACAGCCTCTGGGAGCAATGAGAACGTTTGCCTCCGAAGTTGCCCGTCTTCTTCCCTCCTCTCTCCTCTTCTTGCCAATCTTCTTAGCACCCGGGATTTAGCACAAAAGTGGGAGGAGGGGATATGAGACCTGGGTTCCAGGACAGTTTAGCCACTGGCTGGCTCTGTGGCTTCAGACAATTCCCCTGACAGTCTTGGGCCTCTTTCCCAGAGGACTTCCAACGTCCTAGACAGCTGCCAGGTCCAAGGATACCCTGAGCTCCACTAAGCTCTAACCAGCAGGAGTTCCGGATGTACCTTGCTGCAGGGTGGGGCAATTTGGGCGCCCCAACAGCGTATTCAGAGGGTCCAATATCAAGTGCGTTTCCAGAGGGTCTAACATCGAGTGCGTTTCTAGAGGGTCCAACACCAAATGGGTTTCCTCCTCTCATTCCCACCAGCCCAGCCCACCCCAGAGCTTGGCCCTCCACCTCTGTATCCCTCTGCTCGGCCTCTCCCCAACCCGTCTAGGGCGGTGTGGGCCAGGGTAGCCACAGGCCCACGTACCGGCACACACTGCCGCCTGTCTGGGCTCTTCTGGTGTGTGTGCAGCTTGGAGAGATGTGGGATCCACCCATCCATTTTCATCCAGCACTTTGTGGGGTCACCTTATGTGTGGAGTGTGTGATGAAGCCTTCCAATGATGCCTCCTGACGGAGCCAAATCTGACTTCCATAATGGCCTGAGAAAAGGTCGCAGCCTGGGACTCTGTATTACTCTGTCACAGAAATTAAGGGAGCAGTTTGCCACAATAAAGACCGTCTGCTCGGTGGCCTGCTCACCCTTGCCGGCTTGCGCCCGCTATCTTTTCTGATAATGTGGATAAGAGTCCGCTTGCAAGCGGCAGGCAGGATTAATTCACTCTCCAGCACGACAGAGAAGCCATTGAGTACAGCTGTCTCTGCTTCCGCCCTGGAGACACACCTTCGGATGAAAATCACAGCTGGGGGTGCAGGAAGGGAGCTGTACTAAAGAGTTTATATCGACCAACTTCTTTCCTACAGTTTATCTCTTCATTTGCCCCACTCTGATCCAGAAAGTACACAAGAAAACATCCCAGGTGCTAACAATGTGCTAGTGTTTTTCAGTGGTTATCTGTGGGAGAGGGCATGGGAGAAGAGTTGAGTGGGATTAGCAGTGTGAGTTTTCAATTATTAATTTGTTCATATAAAGTTCTGAATTTTTTTTAAGTTTTTGTATTTTCCAAATGAACAAAAACCAAGCACCTTCCCTGGGAGATGGCACATGTATGTGTTGAAATGCCTGCATCTCATCTTGATGCAAGCTCAGGTAAAAGTGTGTAAGCAAGGATGCCACTGAGCCCCTGACAGGTGCGAGATTTGGTCGGGGCAGGAGTAGGGGGTGGAGAGGAAGGACCAGCCCCTGGAAGAGTGAGATGACCACTGGTAGCTCCCAGCAGCACTTAAGACTTGATATTAGATAACGTGGTGGGATTATATAGAAAACATTTCTCACCAGCATCCTACATCTCTCTCAGTATTGATGTTTACTTGTGATGCTTGTTTTTTGTTTTTGTTTTTTTTTTTCCTGAAAGGTTTTTTTCCCTGAAAGCCTCCACACCCCCAGTCTCTGTGCATAGCTTTGAAATTCACAAGCAGAGGTTTAGCCTGGGGAAGGCATTGCTACACTGTCTCTTTCCCTTCTGCAGGAATTGAGGAATTCCTCAGATGACTTGTCTGGGGGCTGCTCTGCTACTGAGGGTGGGGAAAGAAAACTTCCCAACAGTGGATCTTGAGTGAATCAAAATTGCCACAGATAACAAATGATGCAAGAATAGGTCCTGAGCAAGGAAAAGGCATAAACCCAGAATTGGAGGAAGCTGCTTCTAACACAACTGATTCCTCTCGGCTCTAGAGAGTAAGAATCACAGAGCAGAGGAAGTGCTGGGCACCTCAGCTCTGCAGCCCAGTCCGGGTGACCACCTCCCACCCCTGCTTCTGACAGAGTTGAGGAAGAAAAGATCCAGCTCTGCCGAAGGTGAGTCACCGTGAGGAAGTATTGGTTCAAAACTCTGTCAGAAGAAGCCTGGAAAAACTGTCAAAGAATCTCACATCCCTAACACCAGTGCATCTTGACTCCTCACATGTGAAACATTTTCAGACAATTCTTGGCAAGATGCCTCCGGATATTACAGTCCTTGCAGGAGTCTACAAACGGCCAGGAGGGTCAGAAGACACCAATGCTGGCGGCTTTGCACTTCACTCGGAGGATATTTCTCTGATCATTTCCAGCAAGGCCCTGAGCCAAAGTATGTGAAATCCCCTGCATTTTTTATTTCACTGTTATTATAAGAAAGGACAAATGTGTACAAATAAACAGAAGAATGTGATGAACCCCCACTAACCCATTGCGAAGCTTCAGCAATTATCAACATCGTTGTCATTCTAGTTTCGTCTCGTCCTCCTACTCGACACCTCTCCACTAGATTCTTGGGTTTTATTTTACAGTTTTGTAGGTAAGATTTATATACACTGAAATGCACAAATCTTCCCTCTACAATTCTGATAAATGGATATGGCCATGTAATCCAACCCCCCATTACAATATGGGACACTGATGGGGTTTGGGTGTTTGTCCCCTCCAAATCTCATGTTGAAATATGATTTCCAATGTTGGAGGTGGGGCCTTGTGGTAGGTATTGGTTCATAGGGTGGATCCCTCATGAATGACTTAGCACCACCCCCTTGGTGATAAGTGAGCTTTTACTCTGAGTTCACAAGAGATCTGGTTGTTTAAAAGTGTGTGGTACCTCCCCCCGTCACTCTCTCTCATTCCTGTTCTCACCATGTAGTACATTGGCTCCATCTTCACCTTCCACTATAATTGAAAACTTCCTGAAGTCCTTGCAAGAAGCAGATGCTGGTGTAATGCTTTGTATGCAGCCTGCAGAAACATGAGTCAATGAAACTTCCTGCTTTATAAGTTACTCAGCCTCAGATATGTCTTTATCGCAATGCAAAAACAGCCTAATACAGAAAATTGGCGACTAGGAGTGGAGTGTTGCTATAAAAACACCTGAAAATGTGGACACAGCTTTGGAACTAGGTAACAGGCAAGGTTGGAAGAGTTTGGAGGGTCCAGAAGAAGAGAGAAAGATGAGGGAAAGCTTGGAACTTCTTAGAGACTTGTTAAGTGACTATGACCAAAAATACTGATGAGAATATAGATGGTGAAGGCCAGGCTGACAAAGTCTCAGGGGGAAATGAGGAAAATATTGGGAACTGGAGTAAGGGTCACCTGTGTTATGCCCTAGCAAAGAGCTGGGCTGCATCGTATCCAGGTCATAGGGAGCTGTGGAAGGCTGAAGTTAAGAGTGATGATTTAAGTTATCTGGTGGAAGAAATTTCTAAGCCTCAAAGCATTCAAGAAGTGATATGGCTGCTTGTAACAACCAATTACCAGATTCAGGACAAAAGAATTACTTAAAGTTGGAATCTTTATTTAAAAGGGAAGCAGAGTGTAAAAGATTGGAAAATTTGCAGCCTGGCCATGTGATAGAGGAAAGCAAAAAGCTTTTTCAGGAGAGAAAACAAGCAGGCTGCAGAGCAACCACTTGCTAGAGAGATTTGCATGAGTAGAAGAGAGCTAAGTGCTAATATCCAAGACAATGAGGAAAAGACCCCAAAGGCATTTCAGAGATCCTCTAGGCATCCGCTGCCATCACAGGCCCAGGGGTCTAGGAGGAAAGAATGCAGCAAGGGCGGGGCAGGGGGGAGCCCTATTGCACTGCTCAGCCTAAGGACACTCCTCCCTGCATCACAGCTGCTCCAGCCTCAGCTCAAAGGGGCCCAGGTACAGCTCTGGCCACCACCCTAGAGGGTGCAAGCCATAAGGCTTGGTGGGTTCCACATGGTGTCAAGCCTGCATGTGCTCAGAATGCAAGCATAAAGAAGGCTTGGCGGCTTCCATTTAGATTTCAGAGCATGTATGGAAAAGCCTGGGTGCCCAGCAGAAGACTGCCACAGGGGCAGAGCATCCACAGAGAAACTGTACTAGGGAAATGCAAAGGGGAAATGTGGGGTTGGAACTCCCACACAGTTCACTGCCTGGTGAAGCTGTGGGAAGGGGACCAACACCCTCTAGATCCCAGAATGGTAGAGCCACTGGCAGCTTGCATCCTCAGCTTGAAAAAGCCAGAGGAGCTCAACTCCTACCCATGACAGCAGCCATGGGAACTGCACCCTGCAAAGCCCCAGGGGTAGGGATGTCTAAGGCCTTGGGAGCCCACCTTATGCACCACTGTACTCTGAATGTGGAACACAGAGTCAAGAATTATTTTAGAGCTTTGAGATGTAATGACTGCCCTGCTGGTTTTCAGATGCGTATGGGGCCTATTGCCCCTTTCTTTTGGCAGATTTATCCCTTTTGGAATGTAAACGTATACCCAATGCCTGTACCACCATTGTATCTTGGGAGTAACCAACTTCTTTTTGATCTCCCAGGTTCATAGGTGGAAAGATGAGACTTTGGACTTTAGACTTTTGACTTGGGACTGTTGAGTCAATGCTGGAATGAATTAAAATACTGAAGGATTCTTGCAAAGGCATGATTCTATTTTGAAATGTGAGAATAACATGCGATTTGGGGGATCCGAGGCAGAATGATATGGTTTGGGTGTTTGTCCTCTCCAAATCTCATTTTGAAATGTGATTCCCAATGTTGCAGGTGGGCACTGCTGGGAGGTGATTGGATCATGATGGTGGATCCTTCATGAATGGCTTGGCACCATCCCTTTGGTGATAAGTGAGTTCTCTGAGTTTGCAAGAGATCTGGTTGTTTAAAAGCATGTAGCATCTTCCTTTCCCCTTGTTCTCTCTTACTCTTTCACAACATGATACGTCAGCTCCACTTTCCCCTTCCACCATGATTGTAAACTTCCTGAAGCCCTCACCAGAAGCAGTTGCCGGGGCCATGCTTCAGGTAAAGCCTGCCACACCGTGAACCAATTAAACTTCTTTTCTTCATAAATTACCCAGCCTCAGGCATTTCTTTATGGCAATGCAAAAATGGCCTAATAAAGACATTTTCATCTTACTAGAATAATCTATAGTGTCTCTTCCCTGTCAATACCCTCCACCTTTGCCAGGCAACCTTTGCTCTAATTTTTTTCAACATAGATTTGTTTTACTGGTTCTAGAAATGTATATAAATAAAACTATATGGTATATACAGTTTTATGTCTGGATTAATCCTATCTGTGTAACTACAGGAAGATTATTCCATGTTGTTACATACACCACTAGTCCCTTTTTTGTTGCTCAGCAGTTTTCCTTTGTGTGTTTATTCCACACTTTTGTATCTACTCTTCCATTGAAGGACATTTGCATTCTTCTTAATTTGTGTTATTATTAATAGGATTGCAATGAATAATTATATATAAGACTTTCAGGATGTATGTTTTCCTTGCTCTTGGATAAACACCTAGAAGTAGATTTACTGGGTCAAAAGATAGGTACATGATTAACTTTATGATAAATTGTCAAAGCTTTCTTGAACTCCCACACTCCACACTAGACTTATATTGTTTCACATCCTTGTCGACATTTTTGGTTGACAGTCTTTCCCCTTTAGCCTTTCTAGTAGGTGTTGCTATGTAGTATATCTTATTATGGCTTTTAATTTGCATGTACTTGATAATGAATATAATGTTGAGCTCTTTTATATGTGCTTATTGTCCATTCATAAATCCTCTTTGGTGTCTCTTAAAATCCTTTGACTATTTTCTAGCGAGTTGATTTTCTTTTCATTATTGAAGTTACATTGATTATGTATTCTAAATACAAGTTCTTTATCAGATACATATTTTGTGAATGTTTTCTCCCAGTTTGTGGCTTACTATTTTATTTTCTTAAGTGTCTCTTTTGACTAGAAGTTTTCAGTTTTAAGAATCTATCAATCTTTTTTTCTTACAGTTATTTTCTGTGTCCTGAAAAAAAAAAAAAAGCTTTTCTTACTCTAGATTACAAAGATATTCTCTTTTTTTCCCTAAAAGCTTTTAAATGTTAGTGTTTATGTTTGGGTCTATCACTCATATTAATTTATGTATGTTGTATGAGATAAAGACTGAAGTTCTCTTTTATTCTCCCATGTAGACACCAAGTTTTTCTAACAGAGTTTGTTAAAAAGATTTCTCTTTATTCATGTAAATGTTTTAGTGCCACTGTCAAAAATCAATTAATCATGTAAATCTCTTTCTGGCTTCACTATTCTTTTTTATTGATCAGTTCGTCTACTCTTACACTGTTTTGATTACTTTATAGTGACTTCTTAAGTTTAGAAAGTATAAGTTGTCTAGCTTTGATCTTCTTTTTCAAGACTGGTTGGTTATTCTAGGTCTTCTGTTTTTCCTTATGAATTTTAGAAATGTATTTATTTTACATTCTAATTTCTATTTTATAAAATTTTGAAGGAGTTTTTATTGGGATTGAATTTAAATATAATAATTAGGAGAGAACTTACATCTTAATGATATTGAGTTATCTAATTCTTGAACATGGTATATTTCTCCATTTATTACATAATTATAGAAAAACAAAAATACATTATGGAAATTATTACAGAACCTGTCATTTCTCTCAATAGTATTTTGCAGTTTTTTTTTAATTTTGAAAATGATTTACCACCTCTAAGATCCTAAGTATTTTGAAGTTTTATGTATAGAAACCTTGCAGATCTTTTGATAAATTTATTCCTGCTATGAGGCCAGAAGCAGTGGCTCATGGCTGTAATCCCAGCACTTTGGGAGGCTGAGGCAGGCAGATCAGCTGAGGTCAGGAGTTTACCAGCCTGGCCAACATGATGGAACCACTCTCTACTAAAAATACAAAAATTAGCCAGGCATGGTGATGCATGCCTGTAGTCCCAGCTACTCAGGAGGCTGAGGCAGGAGGATCACTTGAATCTGGGAGGCAGAGGTTCCAGTGAGCCAAGATTGTGCCACTGCACTTCAGCCTGAGCAACAGAGTGAGACTACGACTAAAAAAAAATTCTGCTATGAACTGAATTGTGTTCCCTCAAACTTCTTATGTTGAAACTTTAACTCCCAATGTGATTGTATTTTGAAATAGGGCTGAGATATAAGAGGTTAAATGAGGTAATAAGAGTAGGGTCCTAATCTGATAGGATTGGTGGCTTTAAAAGAAGAAGAGAGTTCATACTTTCTCTCCATGAGTACAAACCTAGACAAGGCCATGTGAGGACAAAATGAGAAGATGGCTACTTACAACCCAAGAGAAGAGTCCTCACCAGAACCCCACTATGCTAGCACCTTCATCTCAGACTTCCACCCTCCAGAATTGTGAGAAAATAAATTTCCATTGTTTAAGTTGCCCAGTCTATAATATTTTGTTATGGCAGCCTGAGCAGATTAATTATTTTGTCTTTATTTTTTGAGGGATAATTTAGCTGGGTATAGAATTCTGGGTAGTAGGTTCTTTTCCTTTCAGCATAGTAGGTTCTTTTCCTTTCAGCACTTTAAAGTTATTGCTACCCTGTCTTTATCCTCCTTTGTCTCAGATGAGATGTCAGGCATTATTAGTAACTTGTAATAGAATGTGGTGGTGTTTTTCTCTATTTTTAAGAGTTGTTCCTTTGTCTTTGGATTTTAGTTATTTGATTATGAGGGGCTTAGGTGCGGTCCACTTTGTGTTTATTCTACTTGGGATTCATTGAGCTTTTTGGATCTATAAATTCATCACTAGATTTGGGGGATTTTCAGTCACTATTTCTACAAATATTTTCCTGCCTTTCTGTCACCTCTCCTTCTAGTACTTTAATTACACATATTTTAGCTTAATACTTTCCACATATTTATGAGTCTCATTCTATTCATTTCTATTACTTTCTTTCTCTGTATTTTTTTCACTGGATACTTTATATTGATCTGTTTTCAAGGTCACTGACTCTTTCTTCAATTTCCAAACTACTACTGAATGATTCAAGGAATTCTTTTATTCAGTTATATACATTTTAAGTGTAGAATTGCACTACCCAATAATATAATCACTGTGTGCCTTTTGAAATTCAAACTAATTTGTGGTTCATTCACAACAGCTACATTTCTGGTGCTCAAGAGCCACATGTGGCTAATGACTATTATGTTAGGCAGTCCTGATATAGAACATTTCCATTGCTGCAAAAGTTCTTTGAACAGCATTACTCTAGAATTTCCGTTTGGCTCTCTGTAATAATTTCTATTTCTTTACTGGGATTTCTCATTTTGTATATATTTTCCATATGTCTATATTTTAAGTCTTTGAGCATATTTATAATAGCTGCTTTAAATTCCTTATCTACTAATTGCAATATCTGGATCATCCTCTGGTTGATTTCTAGTGATGGTTTTTTCTTGGTAGAAGCAACACTTTCCTATTTCTTTACATGTCTAGTGATTTCTGATTGGATACTAAACATTTTTTTAAATAAATTATAAAGACTCTAAAGTCTGTTTTGTTTCTCTATCAATTTATTCAATAATGCAAGTCAATTGACTATCTCAGTCCCAAAAAATCATCTACCCCTTGACCATTAGCAACTAAAATCTACGCCAGTTTCTCCCACTTCCAGCTGCCGCCCTTTTTTCCTGGGTCATTATCATTATCATTAGACCAATATGATTATCAAATTCACCCAAAAAATTGTAGAGTCTCTTCTCAGTTTACATATCTTTGATGTACCAAGAATTTGGGTGAATCTCATATGTATTTTGGGGCTCTCCTCCTTTGAGGCACACTTCTTTCAAGTATTTCCTCCTTAACTTTCTGGCTTTCTTCCATCCCTGAATGCCATCCCCTGACGCTTCAAGCCAGTACAGCGGCAGCTTTCTACCACCTCAATTTATGCACAGATTTGGGAGTTTCAGGCAAAACACTTCAAACTCCCAAATATCATTCATGCAGTCTCACAAGGGCAGACTCACTTCTAGTTGCTGCCTACTTTTGGCTGTTCCTCTGTGCTCTTTTGTGTTTTGCTCAGAGTTTACAATTGTCATCTGTGGAATACTTACTGTGACCAAATTACTATACTATTACCAGAAGCCAGTAGCTCCCACCTTGTGTTTTTGTTTTGTTTTATAGTAAACTGAGATAGTCACTCAGTTTGTATTGCTGACAACTATTAACATTAGGGCATATGACCTGAGGAAGAGAAGCTTCTATTCTTGATTGCATAGAGGAAACACAAAGTCTGGCCTCATACCATTAGCTGTCAGAGTCCAAAGTCATCAGTACCTCTGGGTTACAGTTGTCAGTGATCACTAAGGAACATAGAATATGTAAGAGGAAAACAGCACAGTCCTAACTTGACTTAACCTTTCCTTCAATCTTTAGAAACAACTTTTGTTTACTCCTCCAAAGAAAGAAATGTTAGAGCTTGAGCATCTAATCAGCATTGTTATCATACCCACCCCCCAAAATAATCCTTAAACTATCTCCTTAAACCACATATATATATAGATCACACTCATACAGAAGCCTAAGAGTTCAGTAATAAGTCGATAATAGATGTGCATGTGGGTGCTCAGAAGTCATATTGCATGTGGCGGTGGGTGGGGAAACCAGTCTTGCCATTTTTTAGCTGTGTGGTCTTGGGAATTTTTTTTTAACCTCTCTAAGGCACAATTTTCTCATCTGTAAAATAGATAATAGTATCTATTGTGTAGTGTTAAGAAAGTTAAAATTTTAAAGTATTGAATGTGCCTATCATACTGTTGGTAACAGAAAATTCTCAAGAATTCTGTTTCCTGCCCCGCTCCCTTAAGATCCATATACAATGCACTCGAAGTCTCTACCATTAACCACTTGAAATTCCAGTTGGGGGAAAAGTCTTACTAGCAACAAGAAATTCCCCAAATTTATCCACATGAGTAATAGTTCTCCAGATACTTGTAACTCACCCAGACTGACCCTGATCATGGCATCTTCAGAATTTCTGAGGGCTGCTTCAATTTCCTACAGTTTCATGGAAACTATACTTTGTATGGTTCCTGGCGTAAGACCACTTTTCAAGGAAGTCCTCCAATTTACAGCGTTTCCAAGGAATAAGTTCCTTTGAATCATCTAGTATCCAGATGAGAAAGGAAACCTGTGATGTCATAACTTCCAATGTCACCTTCTTATGCTATTGTATTAATGCTATTTGCATTCACCTAGCCTAAGATGAAATTCGTGCAAACCTGATCACATTGCCTCCAAAACTGGACAAAAGCTTCCAGACTACCTAGGGCATTTCATTCATTTTAAGTATACCTTCCATAAAAGGCAACCATTGCTGAACTACTTTAGTACCCACTGGGAAAAGACCTTCCAAGGTGTTGGATCTACCAGTGAACATCTGCTTCTCAGAATGTCAAGCAGTTATTGACTTTTTGGTTTGTGCTAGCATATTGCAATGCTCTGTTTCTTATCATGGGCACTTTGCCAAAAGCGTTATAGCTGTGCTTATCCACAAAATGGGAGATAGCCCTGAGGCTCCAATTACTTACCACTCAAGAACAATGTCATCACAGGTAGGAACCAGGCACAAACTGACAAAGAGCCCTTGGTCTGTCTGCACAGGAGTCCAAGCCTGGACTATCTGTGCAAGCCTGTCTCTACAAACTACCTGCACAAGACTCTGGGGGATTTATTTCTAATGAACTAGTCCCCCACACCCATGAAGGAGACTTGCATTTAGTGCTTAGAACTAAAAATCAAATGTGTGCCAGTGAGTGTAGATAGACATACTGAATCCTGCCCTGAAATGCCTCCCTGCTCATTGAAGATTAAGTTGAGCCACTCCCATATTAAGTTATCACTTGGGTTCATTCACTCATTCAATGCTAACTGAGGGTCTACTTCTAGGAAGACAGCAGTGAACAAAATAGCCACTGGCCCTACTTGGAGTTGCTTACATTATAGTGCAGTGAGACCAATATTAAACAAGTGGATAAATATAGTATCATACAGTGATAAGTGCTAAGGAAGAAAATAACAGAGAAATTGAAGACACGTATAGTGACTCTTGCCTATAGTCTTAGATACTGTGGAGGCTGAGGGAGGAAGATCCCTTGAGCCCAAGAACTCAAGGCTGCAGGTAAGCTGAGATTGCACCACTACACTCCAGCCTGGTCAATAGAGTGAGACTCTGTCTCTAAAAATAAAAATAGAAACTAAAGAAAATAATAGAGCAGGATCAGAGGCTAGAAAATGACGGAGCCACGGAGTTATTTCTTGCAGAGTGCTTAAGATACTCTTCCCAGTAAGACAGTATTTGAGCAGAGACCTGAAGGTCCCGCATACACATGAGAGAAGTGTGTCTGATAGAGCAGCGGCAAAGGCAAATGTCTGCAGCAGAAGCATCCTTGTTGAGTTTGAGGAAGGACAAGGGGAAAGTGAGGCAGGAGCAGAGAGAGCAGGAGGCAGGGAGGCAGCAGGTGAGCCCAGAGGTCGAATGAGGCGAGATCCCATCGGGCCCCTCCTACGGCTGACGCTGAGACAATGGCAGCAGCTTCCTAACAGGCATCCTGGCTTCAGTCTTGCCTGCCTCCAACCCGTTCTCCACACCAGTGCTGCAGTGATCTCCCTGATGTACCCGGGTTGCCTTCCTATGTGACACCCTCAAAGGTTTCCATTTGTGCAGGATCAAGCTGGCTCCTTACGGTGCACCACAAGGGCTTCCTTGAAACTGTCACCCTCTCCAGCCTCCCTACTTTGTAATTGATGCCCCAGCACAACCGAAGCTGTGTGGACTCGCCCTGCTGCATGGAGCTCCTTTCTCTCCCAGCCATCGCTCTGGGCTCTCCTCTGTCTGGAAGACAGACACCAAATTGATTCAGCCAGTGACTCAAGAGTCAGGACCATGGTAGCCATTCAAGGTCAGTTACTGGATAAACAAGGAGAAATCTATCCCAGCCACTGATAATAGGCATAACCAAGAATCGGCCCTAAGGAGGCTGTCAGGATCCAAAACCAAGGTAAGAGGAGGCAGCTGCTCACACTACAGGAACTGGTCAATTCCATCCGAGGACATTTCTTAGGACAAGAATGACAAGTTTTCACTGAGTGAAGGCTTCTCAAAGAAGACCCGCTACACATCACATGACTCAAAGAAGACCCGCTACACATCTCATGACATACAAAACACTCTATGCATGTGTTTCCCCTAATCCTTGCAACACAAATGGTACGGATGAGATAACTGAGGTTGCACAAATCCTAAGAAGCAGAGCTGGGATCCAAACCCCAGCAAATGCAATTTCACAGCCTATACTCTCATGCCTTCCATGGCCAGATAAGGAGGCAACTGCAGCATCAAAGACCAAAGGGTCCAGTGGCCTTTCCCTCCATGGAATCGGAGTCACCTGCTCACATGCATGCACTTGAAGAGGCAACAACAGAGAAGGGACTAAGAGAGCAAGCGTTGGTACCACCTGCCTGTGCTCAGTTCCTGGGTCTACATGGGTGAGCTCATGGCCTCTCTGCGGCTCAGTTGATTCACCTGTAAAAAAGAGGTGATTATTACTGGCACGTACGATTAGAAGAGTTAACTCCTGTAGAGCACTTACACAGTGTCTGGTGCGTGTTAAATGCTCAGTTAATATTAGCTACACTAGCAAGACACGGCAAAGTCACACAAAAGTCCTCTTCTGATCCACATGCTGGTCTGAGATCACTAGCACAGTGGTGGTGAGAAGTGACCTGAATTTCAGAGAGCACGGGGTCAATATTACCAGAATTTGCCTTTATTCTGTATTTGCATAAAGAGGTGTTTTCTGGGGAGTCAGCCCACCACTTGGTGCAACCCTAAAGCGTGTCCTTGTTAAAAGGCTTCTCCCTTCCCCACCCCTTTCCTGCTGCTCATTTTCATGTTCAGGGATGGCCACAGAGGTCACCGCTGGTTTCGTTCACTTCCTCTTCACTGCAACTCCCAAGCCCCAAACCTAAGAGCCCTGGCTCTCCCGAGCCGCTCGGCAGCCCAGCTGGTTTCATCACAGCCATAACTCTCTTGAATAGCTGCCGTTACACTACAGCTCCTAGCGCAAAACTGGTACGACTGTGTCTACTGCAATGTATTCATCAATTTCCACAGGCACTTATTTAGTGCCTACTGTGTGTGTCATATAGATGCCTCCTGAGCAGTCTCCCTGCACCATGCACCCCACCATCACCGCAGACACACTTTATTGTCATCCCTGAGTGGGAGCCACCTCTTGAGAGATGCTGTGCCCGCGTATGAGATAGTCCTCTCCTGGTGCTCCTCTGTTCTGTCCTGTCACCTCGCATCGCCTGCTTGGGCTCCTCCCTGGCTCCAGCCCCTGCAGGGTGCCCCTTTTGTCTAGTAGGAGACACCCGCTCCTTCCTGATGCAGCCTCTGCTGTCTCTCCAGCAGTCTGTGCTCAGCCTGGAGTTCACCCCACAAGGGGTCCGCCCCCTCATCTCATGCCTACTTTAGCTGACCTGCCTCCAGCCGTCACCCTCTTGGGTCTTGATATCCCTGATGCCCTGCAGCCACCATCAACACGTCCTGCTTCATAATGTCCTTTTGTTTTTTAAGCATTTTCTGTTACCACTCCCATCCCTATCTACCTGTTGGATATTTCTATAACTCCAAGAGTTTCCTTCTTTTTTTTTTCTTTGAGATGGAGTCTCGCTTTGGCACTCACGTTGCAGTGCAGTGGTAAAATCTTGGGTTTAATCACTTGCAACCTGGGTTCAAGTGATTCTCCTTCCTTATCCTCCAGAGTAACTGGGATTACAGGCACCCACCACCAGCCTGGCTAATTTTTGTATTTTTAGCTCAAGTGATTCACTTGCCTTGGCTTCCCAAAGTGCAGGGATTACAGGCGTGAGCCACTGCGCCCGGCTTTCCTTATCTCTCTTGAACACTCAGTTCTCCTCAGCCCTCTGTTCATTCATAAATCTTCCTACTCTCCTTGCCACTGACCATCCCCAAGTCTACCAAACAATTCTAAGAACAAGTATTTTCACACTCAACTCCAAATTTCCTTCTACGGCAACACCAGACTCTCAGACAGGTGACCTTTGAACCCCAGTTTCTTGGGTATTTACAGACAGGGTATCAACTCCACCCTGAATGTAGGGTCTTGCAAATGAAAAAGAAATTTCAAGTCGTGCCTCTGCTTTCAATTAGTAACACGTTTCCACTTTGCAAGAAACAGCAGGTGCAGCCTGGGTGACCAGATAGCGACCTGTCATCCCCCACTCCTCCTGCAACGTCCATCAAGCTGGCTTCAAGTGAGTCTGCATATCGTCTTGGCTATTGCGAAAACGCCCCGGAGCTCTCGAGAGTACACAATAGGCGTTCAGCCACGCTCTTGTGCACTTGGGTGCCTGCAACCTCCCCATCCTTGTCTCAGGCTTACTTTTCTGTAGTATTAAAGGATCACAAAGAATTTCTAAGTCAGTCGAGTTCTTTGTTGTTACCATTAGTTGTAGTGCATGGAAGAGGTAAACAATGCAGCTTATTTTTTTGCTTCTCCAGTTCCAGAGAGTTACTAGATTTTTTTTTTTTTTTTTTTTTTGGTCAACGACTTGAAAGAAATCAAGAAAGACTAAATATTTTCTTTTTCAGCTGAGCCTAAAGCCAGATACAAGAGTAAACCTGGTGATCTACATCTGGGTGGCGGTTTTGCATCTCAGCCTGGAGGCAGTAGTTGAACCCACTGCATCTTTACATTTGTTTTTGGAAAACTGTGAGCATCACCCCCAGCATGGACACCTGAGTGGCAGCCAAGACCCTCATCTACAGCATGGGGTCTCCATCTGGACTACGATGCACCAGTGAGTACCGAGTAGAGTTAGATCCTATCTTTCTGTGCTCCTCAGGATAGGCCACCCTGTGCTGTGGAAATAGACCACAAGAAATCTCAAAAGCTAAATAAATGCATAATCTTGCTCATGGATGCTCTGCTCATTATAGTGACTTCGGTTCCTAGGCTATGAGACACGCTGTCTCAGGCAGGGGAAGGAGATGCAGTGACCCGCATGGGCCATGCCTACTTCCAGGGCTGGGGAGTTCGTCCTGCCGCATGCCCACGTCCCTTTGGTCCAGAGACAGTTCTGGCGAGTGCAGGGAGCATCCCGTTGCATCCCCAGCACCAGGCAGGGGGTCTTATATGACATCCACTCTTCCTTTCCCCTCTAGTCCCCCTGTGGCCAGCAGGTCTCACCGCCATAACATCTGTTTCAGTACTGACTGAGTGGTTAAGTTAAATATTAAAAGCCAGTGCCCTTACACAAAGGCTGGAATGTAACAAAAGCCCACCAAGAGTTTTGCCTAGGCCTTTCCTCGGCCTTAAAGCATGACAAAATCACAAAGGAATTCTTAACAGGACCCGTTTAGGATTAAACAAGTTTTATTGGGGGTCTGAAGAAATGCGCCAAACCTCTGATTTAGCACGAGACAAGATAAGGGTAATCACCCCAGCACCTGGAACCACTTAGATTAAGTAAATTTACTGAGGCTCAGATGAAGGTCTTCAGGACTCAGACCTCAGTTATAGATTAAAAGAAGTTAATCACTTGCATCTTTTTTTTTTTTTTTTGATACGGAGTTTCACCCTTGTCACCCAGGATGGAGTGCAATGGTGTGATCTCGGCTCACTGAAACCTCCACCTCCCAGGTTCAAGTAATTCTCCTGCTTCCTCACTGCAACCTCTGCCGCCTGGGTTCAAGCAATTCTCCTGCCTCAGCCTCCTGAGTAGCTGAGATCACAGGCACCCACTACCATGCCTGGCTAATTTTTGTATTTTTAGTAGAGACTGGGTTTCACCAGGTTGGCCAGGCTGGTCTCAAACTCCTGATCTCAGGTGATCTAACTGCCTTGGCCTCCCAAAGGGCTGAGATTGCAGTCATAAGCCACCGTACCCAGTGGTGGCTAAAGGCATAAGTTTATGTCTTTAGATGAATGCACACTTATACATAGACATATAGCTTAGAAGATATTTAAGCTCTGGAAAACTTTGCAATTTTGAGTTGGTCTGGCAATAATTTCTAGGCCTTTTCCCTGTCACCAGCTGCAGAAATAAAAACTCTCTTCCTCCCTAGGTCATCTGCATTTTGTTATTGAGCCATGAGAAATAGCAGCACAAACACTCAGTTTGGTCCAGGAACACCTCTGCCCCAGTATGATACCAGCGGGAAGTCCCCTGGGAGAGCAACCTCCCATCCCCAGCCAAACTCTCCTCTGTCCCTGTCCTTCCCAAGAGGTCTTCTATGAGCCCACACCACAGAGTGGTGGTTTCACTCCCATCCCAAGGGCAGCTGTCTCACACAGCACAGGCACAGATCACCAGGCATTCAGAAAAGCCCAGGCCCTTTGCTTGCATGTATCCAAGCCTCGCCCAGGATCCCCATGGAAGAATTTCTTAGGATGAATCCTTAAAGGTCAAGTCTGGAAAGGAAAATTCTTAGATGAAAGCTCCGAGAATTCTGAGAGCCCCGACAGTGCTAATAATTTCAAAAGAGTTGGTCTTAACAGAGGCCTAGAACATGCAACAGGGAGGGAGGGTGCTATCCACCCCTCCTGGTGCCTCCAGCCAGGCCTGGAGCTGCCTGGAGCTAATCAGGAGTCAAACAGCGGTGTAGCCTGGGAGTCCGAAGCCCTAGCCTCTGAGAAAACTGCAAATTTGGGTCTCTGACTCATCACCTTTCTGAGCCTCAGGTTTTTCATCTGTAAAAGGAGGGGGTTACACCAGATAATCCCCGGGGGCTCTTCTAGCTGTATGATTTTATAAAGAAAAAACAAATCTCCTTGAGGAGTCCTGAGACCTGATGAAAAAGCATTTCTAAGAGATACAACGGAGTCTCCTCTAGGAATTTTTCAGGATTAGGGAAAGCATCAGTCACTACCAAAAGGAGTCTTTAGGCGGAATCGTAGGGAGATGGGGCAGGAACAACAGGACCTGGGGGTGGGGATGGAACTTGTATCCCACTCAGCTACTACCCAAGGAATCTCCAAACTAAGATCAATCATCTTCTACGAAACAGGCCTCTGGCCAGCATCCAGGGCTCTGAGAACTTGGGTCGCTGCTGCTACTAATGTCCCACAATGGGGACACCAGGATCATTTCCCAGTGGGTGTTTCACTGCTCTCAGGTGGGAGGAGTCCCATCCACCCACCCCTGGAAGCTGAGATAACCACAGGCTGAAGAGAAGAGGTGGCGGAACACGAGATGGAACATCTGGCTAATGTGAAAAGAATGAATAGATTAAAAACCACAAGCTACTTCATCAGAGCCCACATGGCAAGTGAAGCCCACAACTATTGATGCTGAAATGTGTTAAGAAGTCCGTCCAGGAAGGCCAGGAAATCAGGAAGCTCGCAAAGACCTGCTCAGAGCCACCACCGCGGCAGCCACCTCCGCTAAGACAGCTTTTGCTAATGAATGCGGCCTTTACATCTCTCTCTCCAGGGCCCTGGGAAGGCTGTTCACACCATTTGCCAGCTAAAGAGCTCAGGAAGATCCTTAAGTTTTAAAAGTACCCCTTCCTTGGCTTTCCTGCCCTGAAGGACTTGGGTAATGGGAGGTGAATAGGAGAACCAGCTGGCACACCCCCTTCTCCTCTCCACTTGAGCTCCCATGAAAGGGGTCACCAGGCAGGGACCCAAGGAAGGCGTTAGAGTCGGAAGAAATCCCCACCTGCATATCTGCCTGCCTCCTGCCAGCACTGATGTGGGAGCCAGGGGGCAGCATGGCAGGTCAGAGTCCTGGCTGGAGACTCTTAGGTGCTGGAGACTTTCTCTGTCTGAGCTCATTCCATTTTGGCTGTCTTGGGGATTAAAAGCTGGGAAAGATCTTAGAGATCAATCCAACTCATTTATTTTATGGTGGGCAAATAGCGAGGTCCAAAAATGCAAAGAGAGTTGCCCAAAGACACACTGTGGGGTTGAGAACAGGAATAAGAAGTGAGATCTGGCATAGGCTGAAACCCACACCAAGCCACATAGACTCAGCGGACCTCAGGAGCACCAAGTGATGCGTGTCGAACGTGCCTATGTTAGACAGAAGACACAGTGGGGATTCTCGTGCCAACCCTCTGGGGGTTCACCTGCTAAGGGAAAGGCACTAGCTAAGAAGTAGTGGGAGCAAAAGAGGACCCCAGCCAAGGGGGAGAGAAGGGAGCAGGCTGAATGAGTGGGCATGGCCACGAGGGGAGAGCTGATCACAAAAGGGCAGTGGGCTTCGTCTCTGTGGCGCTGGACACACTAACATGAGGGTTGGGTCCCTCAGTGCTTCCAGCTAAGTGGTATGGCCTCAGGACAGTCTCTTATCTCCCTTTTCAGGAGTCAGAAGCGTTTGAACCAGAACAACTCCATCTTGAATAGGGGCTGGGTAAAATGAGGCTGAGACCTACTGGACTGCATTCCCAGATGGTTAAGGCATTCTTTTTTTTTTGAGACAGGGTCTTGCTCCATCAGCCAGGCCAGGCTGGAGTACAGTGGCACGATCTTGGCTCACTGCAACCTCCATCTCCCGGGCTCAAGCAATTCATCTGCCTCAGCCTCCTGAGTAGCTGGGATTACAGGCACGTGCCACCACACCCGGCTAATTTTTGTATTTTTAGTAGAGAAAGGATTTCATCATGTTGGCCAGGGTGATCTCAAACTCCTGACTTCAGGCAATCCGCCCGCCTCGGCCTTCCCAAGTGCTGGGATTACAGATGTGAGCCACTGTGCCTGGCCAGCTAAGGCATTCTAAGTCACAGGATGAGACAGGAGGTCGGCACAAGATACAGGTCATAGGGACCTTGCTGATAAAACAGGTGGCAGTAAAGGAGCAGCCAAAACCAGGATGGCAATGAGAGCGACATCTGGCCATCCTCAGCACTACACTTTCACCAGCACCGTGGCACTTTACGAATGCCCTAAACATAGCAGGGATTCTCTCACTAAGGAAGAAAAGGTTGACAGCGCTTGTGTGGAATGAGCATCTCTGCCCCTCCTTGGATCCTGTTTCTCTGTGCTTCTGACTGGGCAATTGCAATCTCAGATTTCTACATCTGTGAAATAAGGAAAATCAACCCAGCCTTCTAGCTCCTCCCCTACCTCAAAAAAAAGGCATGATAATAAAAAAGTTAATTAAAACAAAAAGACAATTCTTTAACTCACAGGAAGGAAAATAAGCTGGTGAGACCTGGCAAACGCAGCGGGTGCAGTGTGGCCTGGCTGTCCCCGCTGATGTCAGTACTCCAAGGAGCGGCTGCTGACGGCCTCCCTGCCACGAAGCCTTTTGAAGCATAAGAATTCTTTTGAAATAAGACTAATTACCCCCATCTGACTTTAAGACTAGATTTTAATGAATGAGGCTTTTTCAAAATGAGCTTTACCTGTGCTGCTGCCTTTCCCAAGTAGGCTAATGATACAGAACAGCTGGCAGGAAGTGGGGGGCCGGGACAATGGACAATGGGCCGACGAGAAACAGGAAATACGCCCGCCTTACCATGCCCAGTAGGACCAGCCTTTTCTTCTCCAAACCTTTGGCCTGAATTCCTCCTAACGAGGACTCCAATGAATCCCATCCCTCTTCCTTCCCCATCCAGCTCTGGTGCAGACACTAATGAGTGCTGGAGGGACCCAGGGCTGGGAGCAGCCAGGCAGTAATGATGTGGACCGTGATGGTAGTTCTGTGGTTACAGCTTGATGCTTCTTCTCCCGGCACAGGAGTCAGCAGGCCATGGAGATGAGAAGGCAATGCCTCTGCCGCTGGGGAGGAGGAGGAAGGGGATGAGGTCAAGGAATGCGGAGCAGCAGAGGGGAAAGGACCATAGGAGGCTCTGGTTTAGAAAAGCAAACCCAGCCTCCAAGAGGAGCGCCCTAGTGAGGGCTTCACTCTCCTCAAAGAAAAGTTGCAATAAACAGAATAGAAGACAGGAGGGAAGAACAATGAGGAGAAAGGAGAATGAAGACACCGATCTGACTTCAGGCAGCTACAACTCTCGCTATGTCTGCAAAGCCTGGAAAAATGATATACCTTTGTAACTCATCTTAGAATACAAAAGACACAGGGAATATTTCTCCTGAGCTCACACTTGTATAGAGCCTTAGTGTGGACACCTGTGAGATCTCGGGGAAACGAAATGCAGGGATTCCATTAGGCATTGTGGAAACGCTCTCAGCTGCAATAGCATCCCAGAGAGGGTACATTTAAAGAAGTTTTGCAGGATGAATAGGAGTTCACTGGGTGGACCAGGAGGAAAGAGCCTTCTGGTCAGAGGCAGCATTGTGTACAAAGCCCAACAGTGTGAAAAGTCAAGGAATGTGCAGGGAAGTGCAGCTGATTAGGTCTGGATGGATACAGGCTTGTAGGGAGGGAGAGCAACTGGGGAGAAGGTAGGTGAAACCAGTGGGTCCCTCTCTCAAGGACTTTCCTAGTTGTCTGGGGTGTGGGCTTTGGCCAAAGGTAACTGGGAGCCATTAGCAAGGGGGGAAGCCTAATTAGTAGCACGTTTCAGAACAAGCGTTCTGCTGCAGAAAAGGGATTTTCAGCAGAAAGACAAATTGAGGGACTATTGCAATGCTCTGAGAAGAGCGAGCGAGGTCTGGAGTTACTGCTAGAATAGTGGGGACAGAGGACAAGAGGGCCTGTCTGAGGGGTGTTGACATGACTCGGAGGCATGTGGAGGGTTCTGCAATGACCCCAGATTTGACTCGGGGCCAGGGTTGAGGGTGACACTATAAGCTGGGTAAGAAACACAGAAGGAGGAAGGAGTCTGATGAGGAAGTGATGAGTTTGCTTTCTTCTTTTTTTTTGAGATGGAGTCTCGCTCTATCACCCAGGCTGGAGTGCAGTGGTGCAATCTCAGCTCACTGCAACCTCCACCTCCCAGGTTCAAGCAATTCTTCTGTCTCAGCCTCCCGAGTAGCTGGGACTATAGGCACGAACCATCACACCCAGCTAATTATTTGTATTTTTAGTAGAGACAGGGTATTGCCATGATGGTCAGGTTGGTCTTGAACTCCTGACCCCAGGTGATCCATCCATCTCGGCCTCCCAAAGTGCTGGGATTACAGGTGTGAGCCACCGCGCCCGGCCTGAGTTTGCTTTCCAACATGTCAATTCTGGAGTGGCAGGGCCCTTCAGGTGCAGATGGGCAGGAGGCCACTGGGTACATGGTGCAGGAGTGTAGACCTTAATAGGTCATCCATGCGTGCTGGGCTCTGGGATCTTTGCTATAGTCATTTAAATCGCAGGCCTGCTGTCTTTTCTTAGGCTTCCAGGAACCTGGCCACATCTAGAGCAGAGTAAGTGGGCCACTCGGGAAGGGCAGACGCTGCTAGGTGGCAAGGGAGGTTGACTGGGAATCCCTAGAGAGGAAACCTCCCTCCCCGCAGTCCCTGCTGTCCCACTTGAGAAGGAGCTCTTCAGGACCAAGCAGCACACCGACGCACAAGACAGAAACTTCATCAGAGCTGCTTGCATAGGGAGAAAAATGCTGATATGAGAAGCAAATTGTCTCCCTAAGAGGCTTCCAGTTGAGAGCCCAGAGCCCTTCTTTGCTATAACTCTAGAAAGCACAGACCCACAAATGAAGAGAGAGAAGGATGATTAAAAAAAGTAGGGGTGATAGAGGCAATCACTGGCTAGGACTCAAGGAGACAAGAGGGAGAAAGTGGAGAGCAGAGAGGAGCCACCCTGGGGCCCAGAGACAGGTGAGACCCATCAGCAAAGGATCCAAACTGTGACTTGAGTCCTTCGGAAGCAACCCTCCCATTTCCTCCAGTGATCTGGGGAACTGATGGTGTCAGCGGCTCACTGTGTCTGGGACAGCTAGTCTCCTCTGAGGATCTGGTCTACTCCTGCCACGCCAAAAGGCCCATCTTTGCTGTTCCTGAGACAAAGACACTGCTCACAAGTGACCCTGGCTGGACACATCACATCTGCCTCTCCAGTGGGGACTGGAAATTGGATTCGCCTCATCAGACTCGCTACCTGGCATGGCTTCGAAATTGCAAGGCTGTTATTCCCCTCTCCAGCCTGAACGCTGGATGCAGAGAAATAAGCCCAATTTAAAGGACATCGCCGAAGTCAAGAGGCCTCCTCTGTGACCCTGGTCTTCTGGCTTCCAAGAGGGGTGGTGGCTGAGTGTCAGTCCAGAATTACTCACTCAGCACGGGTGATGCTTTCCAGAGAAGACCAGCCTGGGCCTCTTCTGAAATGAGAGTGTGGAGGGGAGGGGAGACAGAAAGCAAGCACTAGGAGATGAGAAGGGAAAGACCACGTCCCGTGCTTGGCAGCTTCCCTCTCACCATTGCAAAGATCATGAGCCAATTATTCCATCAAGTTAGATGTGAACGAATCCAACTTTATTAGAGCTTCAAGGCGCATAAAACGTTAATCATGGAAACCTTGATATTCTGCAGGAGAGACTTACTCTGGAAAGAGAAAAAAAAAACACTTTCATTTTCCTTTGAGGTTAATAGAAGGCTAATTTGAAAGCACTCGGTTAATGAGAAAGCTAAAAATACCTCTAGTACGATCACATGCCTCAGTCCCAGCTTCGGTGGCACCGGCCTCTCTGGAGCACGAAGCCGGCTTCGGGAGGGAGAAACGGCTCTGGATTCAGAGGACCAGTGCCTACGTCCCCAGGTGGAACAGGGGCGCACCTGTCCTGAGGCTGCCAGATTGACAGAAGAAAACACGAGGCAGAGAAAGTGAGGCGGGTCCACTGCTCTTTCTGCTCCTCCATGGGGCTGGGGGACATAAAGGTTTTACTTTGAGTACAATCTCAAGTGCCACTGGGAGTGGAGGTGGGTTTCCCTGGGCCACACATGCTCCCGAGCTTAGCCCTGCCCACGAGGGCAGCTGTGGGACAGTCGGTGAGGAGAGTACTCTCCAGAGGAGAAGGTTTTCCACCACGGGAAGCAAATTGAACAGTAACCCCTCCAGGTGATTGCAATAACCCCACCAAGTGACTAGAAGCCATCATGGCAAGAAAGGGATGAATTGGGGAAATTGAGAAGGTGAGGTTCGCTTCAGCCTCGTGGGCTCCTGAGCACGTGCATGCACTTGTGTATTAAACCCAGAGAGGAATTTGATTTAAAAGAGGAAAAGCCCTCAGGGTTGGCCGCTGTGGGAGCTGCTAAGGAGGGGAGAGCAAGGTTCTATGTGTCTGAAAAAAAGATCTGAGGAGGTCAGTGACAAAGCCACTGGGGGTGTCTCCTCTAGGATCTCCAGTTGCCAGGAACCAGGGTTTGAAGCTGCCAGTGACAAGGCTCTCTCCCGACTGTGGCCTCAGACCCTGGGCTCCCAAACAAGCTGTCTGTGGGCCTCTGGGCTCATGAGATGAAGAGATTCCCCTCTTTGCTGTCCAGGCTTGGCAGGACAATGACAGTGGAAGAAGTGGGGAGAAGTGTCACGTAGTCTTGTCCCCTACCCTAGAGACACATACGGCATGTTCTATCCAGAGCTGGCTCCTCGCAGAGTCCTGGGTCTGCACGGGGCTCAGGCCAGTGCCCTTTCTCCACTAGCCAGCAATGCCCCTGCCCCACCCTGCAATGCAATTCCCATTGGGCTGAAAGACAGAGGCCGCTCCATCTCTCTCTTGCCATTATCAATGGCATGCTCATTTCTCCTGTTTGAAGAACACAGGAGGCTGGGTGTGGTGGCTCACACCTGTAATCCCAGCACTTAGGGAAGCTGAGGCAGGTGGATCACTTGAGGTCAGGAATTCAAGACCAGCCTGATCAACATGGCAAAACCTTGTCTCTTCTAAAAATACAAAACTTAGCCAGGCGTGGTGACACACACCTGTAATCCCATCTACTCGGGAGTCTGAGACATGAGAATCGCTTGAACTTGGGAGGTGGGTTGCAGTGAGCAGAGATCACACCACTGCAGGCACTCCAGCCTGGGCAACAGAGGGAGTGTCTAAATAAATAAATAAATAAATGTCTCCAAATCTCTGTCTCTAAATAAATAATAAAGAAGACGAGGAGCAGATGCTTTGAGTGTCAGAAACACACGCCAGTGTCCTCTTTCACCTCTCACTCTCCCCCACCTCTCACCCTCCTCACCCTCTGCTCCAAGCTGGAACCAGGAATGAAACACAGGACCGGGGTAGCCACGGGGAGGTGGGAGGCAGAGAGAATCGCTCTCAGGGTGGCTGGCAACTGCAAAGAATTCCTCTTGCCTGGCCTCCACAGTTAGAAAACCAAACCCCACTCCCTAATTCATCCTCCTCACATTTATTAAAGGCCTACTGTGTGCCCAGTGCGATGCCAGCACCTCCACCAGGGAAAGCCCAGATCAGCTCGCATAGGAAGACAGATATTAGACAAATAAATCCACTGAACCCATGCACTGAGGAGTTCTGGCTTGTCAGAGTGCAAATAGGAAGTGGTCTTATGTGTCCTTGTAACTCCCCCTAGCTCCATTCCTTCAAACCTCCCCTGCCTACTCCTTTAAAGACAGCTGGTCAAATTATACACATTTCAGCTGTGCCCAGCTCTTAGCACCAGCTCACTCACTGTATTTGGTCCAGTTCATTTTAAGACTTCTGTTTTTGCAGAATTTAAAGCTCCACTCCTCCCCATCATCATCCTCAGCAGGCCTGTTTGGGGTTTTGGGGTGGGGTGGGGGTCCTCCTGTGTGCACTCTCCAGCACTGCCTCCCTGCCTGTCTGGCTCCCCCAGTCATAAGGGGCTGGAGAGACCGAAGGAGGCTTTAGCTGGTGGCCTCTCTAAGTCTGAATGTCCATCCCTGACCCCACTGTGAGGGTGGGGGTCACATGGACCCTGCAGGAGCCCCCACAGCACCATTCCTTGATCTGGGAGGTCCAGCTCCTGCCAGCTTCATCCCTGCCCCCACTACTTCCAGACCCTCACCCCTCACCCAGCCAGGGATCTTCCCGGTGGCGGGGGGGGGGGGCACCTGCATGGTGGCTGCATCTCAGCTCCTTCCGTGGGGTTCACTCCATGCAAGGCAGGGGTGCACAGCTCTGCCCACCAGGTGGGAGAGCAGGCAACATTCTGGCCACCCTTCCCTGGACCCAGCTGCCCTGGTCACCCTCAGCCTGCATGACTAGGCAGTCTGTGGGCTACGCTGCTGGCCTATGGGGGAGCTGTCATAATGTGGGAAAGAAAGTGTCCCCTTCCCTCTCGCATAAGAAAGGACAGAACAGCTTTCCTTCAGAAACCACACTTCAGCAAGACCAGCTTCCTCCAGCCTTTGGTTGACTTGAGGCAAGGGACATAATGTTAATAATAATATAATAATAACAATGGGTTCCGTACCCATTTTCCAGGCTCACTCACTGACTCATTTAATCCTCACCACAACCTATGATGCCAGTACTATTGATATCTTCAATTTATTTTATTTTGAGACAGGGTCTCACTCTGTCACCCAGGCTGGAGAGTAGTGGTGTGATCTCAGTTCACTGCAACCTCTGCCTCCCAGGTTCAAGCGATTCTCCTGCCTCAGCCTCCTAAATAGCTGGGAATACAGGTGCCTACCACCACGCCCAGCTAATTTTTGTATTTTTTTTAAAGGTCAAGAAGGGGTTTCACCATGTTGTCTAGGCTGGTCTCAAATTCCTGAGCTCAAGGTACAAAGAGCAGGACCCCACCCCACTCCAAAACTTGAACAGCCGTGGCCACCTCTGCCCACCTCGGCCTCCCAAAGTGCTGGGATTACAGATGTGAGCCACCACACCCGGCCCAATATCTTCATTTTAGAGATGAGTAAACTGAGGCAAAGGAAGGTGATATGACTTGCTCAAGATCACACAGGAAGTGCCAGGAGCTGGTTCTGCAGTTCACACCCTTGGCTAGTGCTGAAGCATCTCCTTGAGCCCTGTAGGGTGGAAGTAGGAGGGCAGGTCTCCAAATGTAAGATGGGGTGCACTGAGTCCTTTCCCGATCCTTCTGGGACAGGTACCTGCAGCCTTGCTGTCAGGGCCAGGATGCAGAGGAGGGCAGCAAGAGTGTGTGACGGGGACACTAACCTCTTCCTGTTATGGGGCTGACAGCACCTCGTGGAAAAGACCAGGCAGGTTGAAGGCCTGTAGCTGGAGGCACTTGGGTTGCTGGAGGAAGGGAGGAAGAGATGGCACCTGTAGCAGGAGGAGAGAGGGGCAGAGTTCTGGGCAGGTGACAGCTTGCGCATAGCTTGGAGGCTGTGCTGAAGATGTGAGGTTTGTTGTAGGAGCAATGGAAAGCTAGAGGGATTTAAGCAGAGCTAGGTCAGATCCTAAAGACTGGATCCAAGAGGAAAAGCAGTTAGCATAGGCGCCTCAGCAGCTGGAATGCAAACAGGGCCATCTTTGAGCCCTGGCCTGGTTTCCTGCACCCCACCCAACCTAATAGAGGGGGAGTCCTGGGGGAGGATGAGGTGGGTGAGTCTTACCCAATGCTCTGGGGACCCGCCTGAGGTGACTCAGAACATCTGTGCAGCAGCCCACGAAGGAAGGGTCTGCTGAGGCTTCCTGCCTCGCTCCTTCCCTTGGGGGCCGGCACGCAGCTCTCCGGAATCCCCCTCATCTGGGGAATACATGGAGCTATGGAACATAACCCTGTAATGTGCAACTAATGTTCTGTGGGCAGTTACACAGCGGCGCCACCGCAGACTCAGTGACAGAGGATGGAAGGCCATCCTCCTGCAGACGGGGCCTGCCCTGCTGCCCAGCTGCTCTGGGTTGGGGACTCCCAGAAAATGAGAAAGGGGCCCGGGCACGAGCCCTGGGGCTGCTGCAGGAGCCCGTCCTGGCCTGGAACACAAGGACAGAGGCCAGAAAATCCTTTGGCGCTCAGATAGGGACCCTCGGAGGCCATGAACCCAGCTAAATGGCTCTAGCAGCTGGTGTACCTGTGTTAAAATACGATTCTGTGGCCGGGTGCAGTGGCTCATGCCCGTAATGCCAGCACTTTGAGAAGCTGAGGTGGGTGGACCATGAGGTCAGGAGATCAAGACCATCCTGGCCAAATTGGTGAAACCTCATCTCTACTAAAATACAAAAAATTAGCCAGGGGTGGTAGTGAACACCTATTGTCCCAGCTACTCAGGAGACTGAGGCAGGGGAATCGCTTGAACCCAGGAGGTGGAGAGTGCAGTGAGCCAAGATGGCACCACTGCACTCCAGCCTGGTGACAGAGCAAGACTCCGTCTAAAAAATAAAAAATCTGACACTGCCCCCACTCCTAACAGCTTCCACTTGCCAAACGCTTTGCCAACTTCTTGCAGTTAAACCTTCGGAACAGCCCCATGGGAAAGTTTTCCCCACTCTGCGGTTGAGGAAACAGAGGCCCACCGCAGTGGTCACACATCAGGACTGGGAATTCAAACTCTGCTCTGATTCACTCGAAGTTCTCAGCCCCTCAGCCAGGACAGAAGGCAAGCCACTCACACGCTCTTAGCTCCCATTCCTCATTCGTAAAAGACCGACGACAGCATCGACTTCCCAGAGCTCGCGAGGACTCCGTGCTGGCAGGAGGCCTGGCACAGGCCTGCCATGTGGCTGCATTCAATCGGGGTTCTCCAGGGAAACAAAGCCAATGGGATGTGCGTATCTAGGTCTAGAGAGAGATCTAGTTCAAAGGATTGGCTCACTCGATTGCGGAGGGCAGCAGGTGCAAAATCTGCAGGGTGGGCCGGCCCGATGGAAACCGAGGAAGCGATGCACTGAGTCCGAAGGCCGTTGTGGGCAGAATTCCCTCTTTCTCGGGGGAGGTCAGGCTTGGTTTTAGGCAGGCCTTCCACTGATGGGGCGAGACCCACCACACCATGGAGGGCCACGTCCTTTACTCAGCGTCATCTCATCCAAAAAACACCTGCACAGAAACATCTGGGGTAATGTTTGACCAACTATCTGGGCACTGTGGCCCAGCTGAGTTGACAGAAAATTGGCCATCACAATGGTGAAGACACTGCTGTGGTGACCATTCTGGGCAGAGACGCTGCCCCTGCCGACAGCACCCACAGGACTTCGTCACAGGGCGTAACACCCACAGCAGGTGTTTGTGTGTTCATGGTTCATCCCTGGGGAGGTGGGAATTCATGAGTGAAAATGTGGCATGCACACAGCTCTAAAGGGGACCGATGGCGCTGGATACCCCCAGGGGGTGAGCCAAGCTGTGCCCAGATCCTGGAGCCAAAAGGGCCACTTCACTGACCCAGGGTGGGGTTGGGGACTGTAGAAGGAGGCAGCCAGAACTGGGTTTAAATCCTGGCTCTTGGCCATGACCCTAGAGAGAGCCGTGAACCTCCCTGAGACTCAGTCCGGCCTCGGTGAAATGACTATAGTGACCCCGGCTGCACGGAGCCCCTGAACGGATGCAGCAGGCCAGCGGATGTAAAGCACCTAGCCAGACCCAGGCCCGTGCACAGACGCCTTCCCTTCCCGATCTTACCGGAGAGAGGAGCACGTCCAAAGCAGAGGAGAAACTTAATTAGGATTGGAAAAATGTGAATTCCAAGGCTTATTAAATTCATGATATTTTTACTTACCATGTACCCAGAAATATATTTAGCAAAGCAATTTACACCATCACTGGCTGATGGATTGTGGTTTTCTAAGTTGGGTTTTAAGATGTAAATGGGCTCCAATCAGAGCATTGCCAGGAGGGAGGAAACCTTCCTCTCCACTGCCCTGGGCCTTGGGCTCCAGCCTCACCTGCTCAGCTTCCCAGGAGAGACAGGCGACTCTGTGCTTCCGCCCTCCATGGAGGCTCCGCTGGGGTGGGGCAGGGAGCAGAGACAATGGAATATCAATGACAATGACCATTTATCCAGCACTTACTGTGTGCCAGATGTGGGAGTTTCACCTCTGGTACTCACTAGACTCTCGCAGCACCCTTGTGAGATAAGGGGTCCTCGGGCACCTTACCAGCCGTGTGATCTTAGGCAAAACATCTCTCTCTCTCTCTGTCTCCCTACCTGAGTTTTTTCATCTGCAAAGTGGAGATAACTAATACCTTATATTGGAGAAGCCCAGTGGCTTGAGGTTAGTAAATGCTCAGAATTAGAAATCAGTGAAAAGGAAAATTTCCTGCTAAAGGTCACTCGGCTAGTAAGTAGTGGATTCAAAAGCAGGTGTAGGCTCTAAAGCTCTTGTCTGCAAGTGAGGATGGACACGTACACAGACACACAGCCTGGGCCTCTCTCATGCCCACATGTAAGCATGGGAGGGGGTCAGGGAGGTGTGGCTAGACCTACCCCGGCAACACACACACACTCCCAGGAAGCCCAGGCAGGGATCACGCTTCTGGAACCTGCTGATGCTTTCCAGATGAGGCAAGGTTTGTGCCACAAGGTCTCGGCTTCCCCAGGGCAGGCCAGCTGCTGGAAGATGCCTGGCTCAGCACCGTCCCTCTTGTCTGTCACTGTCCTCCCTCGGAGTGCCCTTGCCTGAATCGGGGGCTTGCTGGAGCAGGACAAGTAGCTGGCCTTGAAATTTTATTTACTGAAATAATTTGCTCATAAACTGGATTTTTAATGCAAAGCCAAGCACCATCCTTGCTCAGATGAAATCATCACAATTTCCAAATTAGTGGATTTGGCTATACACGGAACGCCTGACTGGGTAAGGCTGGTGAGCTTGGGGTCAGTAACCGTTTGCCAGGAGGGGAGTGAAATGGGAATGCTGCTAAAGGGCTGGGATATCTGGATGGGAGGGACACTGGTTGTTGGGTCCAAGCCCACTGGGAGGAGTTGGGACCAGCCCTAGAGAATCCTCTGAGCGCTCCCCTTCTACCCTCACAGGTGAACAGGCAGGCTGAGCTTCCACGCTGCTGGGATTGTGCATGGAATGCAACCACCTTTGCTTATGGAAACCTTACTTGTGCTTCAAAATGACACTTCCATCAGGAAGCCCTCCAGGATATTCCCAGATGACTTGCTCCCTCTTCATGTGGACACTTCTGTAGCTCCTTAAATCTGAAGACTGGAAGCTCCTAGAGGCCAGAGACCTTTGTTTTCTGCCATCTCAGACCTCCCCCATATACCCACTCAGTGCTCAGCATGTTTATAATTGTGGTGGCTCTTCTAGAAATGTTTGTTGATTTGAATTGAGACATATTCTGGATGGGTAGTTTTTCAATTATTTTAAGAAAAAAAAAAAAATATATATATATATATATATATATTTTAAATATACGTAGAATTTGAAAGCATATGGGTAGGAAGAATGTTCACTGAGGGTGCAGCATGGAGTGCGCAGAGCCCCTGGCTGGGCCTCCTCCAGACCTCCCCCGCTGCCCCCTGGGCACCTCCTATAGCCTGCTCACCACCACATATGCTTCAGAACTAGCAGGATGGCGAGGCCCCAGGAACCATCCCTTGAGGGCAACCTGCTGCTCTGGAAGATTCTCAGAGACCCCAGAAGAGGCTGTCCACGGCCTGAGAAGGACCCCAATTACACAGATCTAATGTTAGTGGCCTAGCAGGCTATGAAGATACCGACTCTATTCTGGCATCTCTTAATATTAATAGTTTCCAGGGGGGAAGCAGGGTGGGAGGTGGAAGCCCACCCCACCCCACATCTGACTCACTAAGATGCCGCACCTCAGTCGGGGAACAACGTTCTGACCTTATTCCCCCTACAGGTGGGCCCACTGCCAACCACAAAGGAATTGGGTGGACCAGTGCCCAACTCTCTCTTTGCTGGCCCCTCCAAGACCACCTGGCAGTGACCTTCATCCAACACTCCTGGCAGGAAGTAGGAGACTCACTTTAGAAGCTGAAGGACCCAGAGGTGCCCTAAGGAATCTGACTTGCAAATCAACTGTGGAGTGTTTACCATCGGGGCTGCATTCTCAACAATGAAATTGGGCCATTGCTCCATTTTGATCTTGTGCCATCTGTCTGTCATGGGTTGAGGGGGCTCCTCTTCCCAGCAGCTGGCTACAGGAGTAGCAGAGAGCCTGGTGGAGTGACCGCAGCTTCGCAGGGGGCTAACTTTATTCCAGTCCCTGAGCACTAAGCTCTAAAGATGGACACACATCGGACATCACCCAAGATATGCACCCCCTCATTTCTGGGGGTAGGGGTCACAGGAACATGGACCTGTGACATTTGATTGCAGACAATGTGACTTGCCTTTGCCCCACCCCATCCCAGGGGCAGTTGTCTTAGTGTCATTATTCCCTTCCAGAAAAGACATGAGTATTCCTCTTAGCCTCTGCAGGCACTAAATAATAACAACGCAAGATAAAGAGCATTTAGTCGGGACATGGTGGCTCATGCCTGTAATCCCAGCACTTTGGAAGGCTGAGGTGGGAGGACTACTTGAGCCCAGGAGGTTGAGGATGCAGTGGGTGATGACTGAACCACTGCACTCCAGCCTGGGCAACAAAGCGAGACCCTATCTCACACACACACATACGCAGAACATTTAATATGGTTTTTATTTTCAAGCCATAAAATTAATACATAGTGATTGTAGAATACCTGAAGCATGTGGAGTAGTATTAGGAACAATACTAAAATCAGTTTATCTGCTGCTGGAGGTAAATGCTGTTAACATTTTAGTGCATTCTCCTTGAGACTTTTCACGAGTGTGTGTGTGTGAGTGTGACCATCTGTGCGTCTGCATTATAAAGCGCAGTTAGGATTATACTATATACACTTTTGAGTCCTTCTCTTTGCAATTAACATGATATGATGAGCCTTTTCTCACCCAACAGAACAGCCTGGAAGGGCCGCTCTGCCTTTTCCACTTGTGTTTGAGCCCTTCAGGGGGCAAGGTTCTGGTGTCCACACCCCTGGCCGGGAGAGAGCCAACCAGGAAGGAAGGAAAGACAACATGCCTTAACCCAGAGTCAGCCACTTATAAAGTCAAACGTTTAAAAGGCAAAGAGATTCACGGTTAATCTTCGTCAGAGGGTTGGAGATAAAGCTGGGGCTTCAACGTTAACTTCTAACAAGTGCAGCTGCCTCCTGCCTCCTGCCTCCTACTCAGCCACCCCGCCTCTCTCAGAACAAGGACATCTGACAGTTTTGGCTGTCATGGTCCCCCGCCAGCCTGCTCGCCCCTCCACGACAGGCCCCCTCGCCCTTCACCCTGTTGATTCCCTAGTCAGCATTCCCCACCGCACTTTCCGGAGCTTGTGCCGAGAGAGCTGTCCTTTGGGAGTTTGGTAACATGGGACCATGAAGCCTGCTTGGGGAGGGGAGGGGTGTGGGTGTGTGTGTGTGTATGGTGTGTAGGGTGTAGGTGGGCAGGGCTAAGAGACCGATGTAGAATGGAACAGCCCAAGGTCGAGGTCTGGGGGCCAGCAGGAAGCTTTCGTGGTACAATCATGAATTCTAAATAAATGAGACCCTCTAAGCATTTTCGTTCTTCATCAGTTCTCAATCAGGGGTGATCTTGTCCCCCAGACAACATTTGGAGGACAATGTCTGGAGACACTTTTGGTTGTCACAACTCGGGGGTGGATGCTGCTGGCATCTGGTGGGTAGAGGCCAGGGATGCCCCTCTAGGAGGCAGCATCCTACCGGGCACAGGATGCCCCTCAACCCCCCTCCCCCACCAACAGAGAATGAGTGGGCCCCAGGTGTCAGGAGTGTGGAGAATGAGGGCCTCAGTGGCCTTTTCTCTTCTTTGGTCTTTCCTGCCTGCTTGTAATGCTCACTTAGGCCCTTCCAGATCCAGGAGTGCAGACTGTCATGAGCCCCAAAGACTAGTGTGGGGTGCCTCTGTCTACACCACTAAGGTCAAGAAAAATAAGTGGATGGAACCCAGAAGGAATGGGAACACAGGGTGTGGGTGCAGCTGTGAAAATTTGGTGCTCATGATTTCACACACTCTCTTAACGTTCTTAAGAGATTTGGCGGTGTAACCTTGGGAACCATAGACCCCTTCTCGGGTTGGGCAAGGCAGAGTCTGCCTGCAAAGTAGTAAGACAGTGTTTGGGGAGCAAGCTACACTGTGACAATTTTGTGAGCTGAAAAGAGGAAGAGACAGAGACTTCCTGGGGACAGAGGTGGCAAGGGACAGACTTTGAACATTAAGGAGATGTGTTCTCTTTGGGGCTCTGTCCACTGCTGCAGACTTTTGAGACAAGCCGTAGTTACAAAATAGACACTTTGCACTTATGGTCACCTCTTGAATGGATGTTGCGTTGACTTGAGAGCGTTCTGAGATGCTGTCCTGGGGAGCCACACATATGAAGCCCACCCGCCCCCCTGCATGGAAGGCCAAGGCCACCCATTGTCAACTGTCCACGGAGGCGGTGTGACCTCAGACTGGACACTGGAACACGGAGATGAGCCTCTGGCCTTCTCCTCTTGGGCCTTCCCTGGAGGAGGACAGTTGTCCAGGTTTGGACTCTTGATGGCAGACGTCAACATGATGTTATCACCTGGACCATGCTGGAAGGAAGATGGAAGAGGACCCTAGGGCTTCAGAGAGCCACCCATCACTTGTAAGCTGGGTCAGCTGGCTCTGGCAGCCATTTTCCTTTCCTTTGGAAAAGGAAACCATTTCCTTTGGTTTCCCCTGAGTACTGTTTTGACAAAGTGTTCAGCCTCCGAGTGTCCATGCATGACCTAGAGGTTCAAGAGGAATAGCCAGCCTGGAGACTTTCACAACAGACCCAGCATGGAAGGAGGCTGTCAGAGGCTGGAGGGGAAGGAAGCCCTATTTCTCTCTGGACTTACCATGCCTCCTCTATTGCCAGTGCCTGAAGATCAGGGTTTCCTGATTGCATGAAGGGAAATGGTGGATCCTCTCCTGGTAATACTTGAAGTCTTTCTTGTGTGGGATCATTGGATTTTTGACTCTTAAAAATAAGAGTCTATGAGAACTGAAAATGGGAATGAGTTCACAGTGAAAGCGAGGTTCCAGGACAGGCTAAGGGATGAGGAGAAAGAGATGGGAGGAGAAACCTCACCTCTGTGGCTTTTCAGAACTGGCCTTTGGAAGAAGCCTCATCCACTCTGAGAATGAAGCCGCTGGTCCACCCAGCAATGGAGAGAACATCCCTTTCAGGGCAGAGATGCAGGATGGAAAAGGTGAAGGGAGAAATGCAGATTCCCTGAATATCCGTGTCCTCCCTCTTTTTTTAAGGACTCCAGTGTCTCCTGGAAGCTCCTAGGAAAAGCCTGGCATTGCTGTGAACTCAATCAGCAGAGACTCATTTACATAATAAGCATTCTGTGAACACTTATCGTATACAAAGCACTGTGTCCCACAGCTAGCATAAGGCCTGGCATACAGTAGGTATTTAATATTTGTCTGTTTGGAAGATTCTTTTTTTTTTTTTTTGAGAAAGGAGTCTTGCTCTGTTGCCCAGACTGGAGTGCAGTGGTGCAATCTCAGCTGACTACAACCTCTTTCTCCTGGGTCCAAGAGATTCTCCTGCCTCAGCCTCCCCAGTAGCTGGGATTACAGGCATGAGTCACCACACTCAGCTAATTTTTGTATCTTTAGTAGAGTTTATCCATGTTGGCCAGGCTGGTCTCAAACTCCTGCCCTCAAGTCATCTGCCCACCTAGGCCTCCCAAAGTGCTAGGATTACAGGCCTGAGCCACCGCTCCCGGCACGTTTTGGAGATCTAAGGGTGACTGAGAGATAATCCCTTCAGCCAACAATTTTATAATCCAACAAGGAAGCCAGACATGCCAGGGAGTAATTCAAGGCTAAATGAAATAAGTACACTCCCTGGTGCTTCTCTGGGAATGTACTTATTTCTCATCTGCTCATCTGAAGGTGAAGAAGAGCTCCCTGGGGACGAAAGAGCAGAGAAAAAATCTTCCTCGAGTGGGCCCAAAGAATTAATGGGGAGATTTCCCCAAAATAAACCAGCTCCCCCTTCTTTTTTCTCTTCCGCTGAGCTGAGGCCAGGGAGCAAGAGCAGTGCCGTCTTTCTTTTTCTGAGGCAGAAACTGTGCTCTCTATCTGCAGTGAGACAGACTTGGGCTTTGGACCCAACAGATCTGGAGACCACGCACTAGAGGAGGGAAGCTTGGGTACTGAGCCTTGGTTACCTCCTCTGTAAAGGGAACTAATTTTGTCTTCCTGCAGGGGGTGGGTGTGAGAATCGTGAATGCAAAGTGGTGGGCACACCGCAATGGGTGTTCAGCCGTCTGAGTCTTCATCCTGTGATGGGTGTGCACATAATAGCATCGCGTGTTAAAGCTCTCTGAGCACAGGGCCCTCGCATTATTGATTTCACTGCATCTCCTCAGTGTACAGTGCAGTGTTTGCCCATAGTAAGTGCTAAATAATTTTTTTTTTTTTTGAAATGGAGTCTTGCTCTGTTGCCCAGGCTGGAGTGCAGTGGTGCAATCTTGGCTCACTGCAACCTCTGCCTCCTGGGTCCAAGTGATTCTCCTGCCTCAGCCTCCCAAGTAGCTGGGATTACAGGTGCCCATCACCATGCTTGCCTAATTTTTGATATTTTTAGTAGAAATGAGGTTTCACTGTGTTGGCCAGGCTGGTCTTGAACTCCTGACCTCGTGATCCATCTGCCTTGGCCTCCCAAAGTGCTGGGATTACAGGCATGAGCCCCCACGCCCTCCCATAAATGTCTTTTAATTGGATGTTTAAAAGCACATGCATGTTGTTATGATATCTCTTCAGAAACAAAAATCGGGACATGTCTGACTAGGACAAGGACGCCAAGGCAGGCACAGATGAAGCACTTTCAGGAAGGGCAGTCCTCAGAGGTCTGGCTCCAAGATTAACACTGACAAGGCTGTGCGTCGGTCTCCCCTCTCACTCCTAGCAGCCCTATTTTTCAGGGGGAGAACGATGAGGCCCGGAGAGAAATTAGGATGACTCGAACCAGGTCACAAGAAATATGATATTCCAAGAATTACTAGCTCCCAGCTTCATCCTTCAATAACTCTCTTTCTCTTCATTTTGAAAAGCATAAATTTAGGTAGGAGAAAATCTACCCACAAGGCAAGAAAATTTCCCATGATATGCAGCTTGTTCAGGTGACACATCGGGAGATGGGGTGAGGGCAGAGGGACAATTTTGTCTCCAAAGCAGGGGTCAGCAAACATTTTCTGTAAAGGACCAGATGGTAAATTGTGCAGGCTCTGCAGGCCCACCGTCTTTGTCACAGCTTCTCAGCTGTGCTGCGGCAGTGCCAAAGCAACCCTTCACAATATGTACATGAATGAGCGTGGCTGTGTTCCAATAAAACTTTATTTATGGACACTGAAATATGAATTTGATATCATTTTCACATGTCATAGAGTAATATTCTTTTGATTGCTTTTCAACCATTTGAAAAAGTTTTTGAACAAATCATTCTTACCACGCAAGCTACAAAAACAAGACGGCAGGCTGGCTTTGGCTGGTGGGCTGTTTGCTGACCCTGGCTCCAGGCACCTGTGAGATGGTCACCAGACAGCATGTATCCCCTTACTCCATACTCTTATCTTCCTCTTGGAAAAAACCTTCTGGCCATGGGGAGATGCCTGTTCCCTCAGACAAAAGGTTTAGGAGTACAATGCGCTGCCTTCTCTATGAGGCTTCTAGATTGGCTTGCCACCGAGAATGTGAATGCCAATGTTTTTAGCCACTAATGGGGGTGGACAGCCAGAAATCAAACTAGAAATGCATGTTTTGAGCCATCTAACCCCCAGATGTCAGCATGCAGTTCCTCCAGCTTGAGCTAAGAAGTTGCATGAAAGCGACTGGGCACAGTGGCTCATGCCTCTAATCCCAGCACTTTGGGAGGCTGAGGTGGGTGGATCACCTGAGCTCAGGAGTTCGAGACCAGCCTGGCTGAGATGGCAAAACCCCATCTCTACTAAAAATAGAAAAATTAGCCGGGCATAGTGGCAGGCGCCTGTAATCCCATCTACTCAGGAGACTGAGGCAGGAGAATCACTTGAACCTGGGAGGTGGAGGTTGCAGTGAGCTGAGATCACACCACTGAACTCCAGCCTGGGTGATAGAGCAAGACTCTGTCTCAAAAAAAAAAAAAAAAAAAGAAGTGTGAAAACAAATAATCCATGCCTCACTCTCTTGGCAGAGAGTCCAGGATACTGGATGCTGGAGGGCTCCCCACTAGACATGTTGCCAAATGCCTGGTGCATTGCTTAGAATTTGTCCTTTGTAAATTTAACCCAGGGGAGCACAGAAAGTTTACCCTTAATACAGTGGCACCAATAATTGCCAAGTAGGTAACCCCAGGAATGAAGACAAAGGAAGTTCCCAGTCCGTGGTGGAGTGCACAGGAATGAGAGGGAAGCCAGAGGTTTTTAAAAACCGTAAATATCTGAACGGTATGCAAGGGCAGCTGGGAGAGCATCATTACCTGCTCCCCTGACTGTTTTAATATGCTGGGCAGAGAAGCCTGAGAAACCGCCAGAGGCTGTAGGGCTTGGAGAAGATTTGGCTGGAGCTCAAAGAAGGCAGCCCATGGGAAGGACAACTTTAGAATAACCTGAAAATACACAGGCACATGCTTGCAGACTGACACTTTCATTCATTAATCCAATGTTTATTTCCTGCTTATGATGTTCCAAGCACTGGACTAGATGCAGAGAGAATCAAGCTGAAGAAGACTCAGCCCCTGCCCACAAGGAGCCCGGGAGCAGGGGAAGGTGGGATGATACCCATTGGAAAGGTATCTCAGGAGCATGAATTGTTGCCAGGGCAGGGGGATCCAGGGGTGTGCCCCACAGAGCACTTGCCCGCTTGCAGAAGCCCAGCTAACTGCAGCTTGAGCGTCGAGAACCTGACCAGCACCTGCAGAGACTGCAGAAGGATGCTCATTGGGTCCTCCTGAATTGTCCCACCTCCACCTCAAGCCCCCAGCAGAGAGGATCCCGCCCAGCCCTGGGCCAGTATGATGAAGGAGACAGCTGAACTTAATCTGCCGAGGCTCTGCCTCTTCCTGCTTGGAAAATCTCCATCCAGCCTGCTCAGCAGAGGGAGCTGCTCCAAGGGGAGACAGCGGTGGGTCTCGGGGCCGGGGCGGGGGGGCGGAGCCCAGAAGGGAGGAAGCTAAGTAAACACACAGCCTCTGTGCCCCCACATGCTCCCTCGGCCTGGTCAGCGCCCTGTCTCTGGCATTGATGGTTTCATTTTTCTAGGGAGAAAAAGAACAAACGCGGAAGATAATTGTAGTGGAATGGCCGATAAGTAACGTTTGGTCTCCTTTTTACAACCATTCCCTAGGGCCATATTATGGTAATTTTTCTTCTATAACTGGCAAATTGTATAACGAGTCAGATGATAAACCAGCAAGCAAGGTAGAAATTTGCATTTTAATACACCGCTGGTATCACTCCCCCCAGCCCCCATCCCTGGGAGGTCAAGGCCTCTCTGATCCTGGCTCCCCTGGCACGCTGCCCTCCTGTTCCCTTCTCTAACTCTGAATGGGTGAGTCTGGAGCACTCAATAAATGTAGCATTTTCAATGAAAGCATAATATCTGCTTTCTCCAGATATTATGTAGTATAGAGATTATGATTCAGGGCTCTGGCATCTGCCAGCTGAGCCCTAGCCCAGCTCTGACACTGACTGAATGGCTATCCTTAAGCAGGATCCTGAGCTGTGCCTCAGTTTCCTTTTCTGCAAAACGCGGCTCATCCTACTCTCTACACTATGGGTTTTTTCATGGATGCCTGGTGTGCAGCAATGCTCAGTAAATATTATTAGTAATAGTGCCATGATGGTCTGCATGGAAAAAACTCAAGCTGCTTTTCCTCTCTTCTCTTATCACAATCAACACAGAAGACATCTGTGGTCAAACATGTGAGTTTTCCCCCCACACATCAAGCAAATAATCAATTCTGCAGGGAACATCAGGTGTCCTCCCACCCTAATTCAATCCCAACATCATCTACTTGGAAATGGTGTCAGATCACAGGTTGGGGGCTCGGTCCCACAAGAGTGCTCCCACCTCATATTTCCAATGCCATCATAAGCCCCAGGTTGTCTCACCCGGGCCTCTGACCTGCTGGCTGTAACTTGTGTTCCCACAGCCCTTTTCTAGGGTTCAATTAATCAGCTAGAGCAGCTCACAGAACTCAGGGAAACATTACATTTACCGCTGTATTTTAAAGGATAGACAAAGGATAGAGGTGAGGGATGCACCAGCTGAGGTACGGGGGAAGGAGCGAGGAGCTTCCATGCCCTCCTTGGATAGACCCTTCCCGAAACCTCCACACACTCAGACATCCAGAAGCTCCCCCGACTCTCTCCTCTTGGGCCCTCTATGGAGACGTCACTGGATAGGCACAATGGACAACCATATAGAAATGTGACTAAACAAAAGGGTGTGATCTCAGTACTGATAGACTGAGTCGGGAAACCCAGCTAGGCCTGTCTATTCAGATTCTTCTTGGCCTCTCTGTGTAGCAATCCTTCCTCCAGGGTTTGGGGCAGGACCCCTTCTCATATGACTTCTAATCAGAAGAGAAAGATCAGAGAATTTCTTTACAGCCGGCTCCAAGACAGAAAGCTGGGGAAGATTGGAGTCCTGTCTTGGCCAGGTAAAAGGAGGGCAGGAGAAGTTCAGAGAGAGAGATTCTGGTTTTTGAGGCCTGCTTCTGAGGCCTAACCCTCTCAACAGTTTAACAAGGGCTATGGGAGTCATGAGCTAGGAACCATGGGCAAAAACCAACGTAGTGATATGATAATATCGCAGGTGGTGATGGTGATGATGGGTCCACATCCATAGGGCAGTGGTTCCCAGTCAAGACCGTGTTATCGAGCCAGCCTCTGCCCCTCACCTGTGCTCTTGTTCACACCCCCACCACCACCTTCAGAGCCTTAGCACTGCCTTTACATTCAGAGCCTGGAGTGCTGGAAAGCTCAGAGCACACAAGGTGAGGGTACACAGAAAGCCAGATCATGAGTTATGGAAGATCACACAGACGTGCACATATCACCACCAGCCCCCGGGGCCCAGAACTGTTCTGGCCACCCCCTGGGCAAGTTCAGTTTTAGAAATTCTAGAATCTTCCAGCCAAATGTAGTGGTATAAAGAGCACTGGCCTTGGAGTCACAGGATTGACCTTGAAGCTCTGTGCCATCACTTCTGTCTCCTCAGCTTTGGAAAAGTGAGTCCATTTCCCATCTATACAAGGGGAAACAACATCTTCGCTTCTGAGGACTGAAAGGGTTAACGGAAGCCCATGCCTGGCCCATAACACCAGTTGAATCCACCAATTAGCTGACTCGGAAAGAAAAGCGCTAACAACCTTGGCCAACTTTTCGGTACGGTGGTTACATTTGGCAGGGACTACCCATCCTTTCATGCCCAAGAGAAGCTAAGTGGTATCCAGAAAATCCTGCCAGAAATAAGAGATTATTATTTTAGCTCCAGGAGTGAAGCCTCTGGGGACTTGGCATGCCCTATTGTTTGAATTTATAGACAGGGGCCCTTCCAGTCGCCAGCCAGAGGGAGGAAAACGTTGCTATCACAGTGGATTTTTCAGAGGGTTGTTTTTAGAATTTCCTACAACCCCCTGAGACCATCAGAAGTTACGAAACAGGGCTGGGAATTGAGTTTGTTTTTGCAGTGTGACGAGGCTTCTGTTCACCTCACTAGAGTATAGGGGGTAGGCACTGCTTTTTCTACACAAAACGAAACACAGACCATGATGGGGACTTTGGTGGTGGTGCCACAGCTAGGGTCATTCATTCATTCAACAAATATGTATTGACTTTGGTTTATGTTCCAAGCCTGATCTAAGTGCTTAGGATACATTAGACAACAAAACAGACAATATTTCCCACCTTCATGGGGCTTACTATGTTCTATCATGGACACACACAAGCACAAGAAGTAGGTGAATTGTATGTTAGAAGGTGGGAATGCTAGGATAAAACAGAGCAGAATGAGGAAGCACATTGAATATTTTTTTTTTTTGACACAGAGTCTCACTTTATCCCCAAGGCTGGAGTACAATGGCACAATCTCAGCTCACTTCAACCTCCACCTCCTGGGTTCAAGCAATTCTCCTGCCTCAGCCTCCCAAGTAACTGGCATTACAGTCATGTGCCACCACGCCTGGCTAATTTTGTATTTTTAGTAGAGACGGTGTCTCTCCATGTTGGTCAGGCTGGTCTCGAACTCGAGACCCCAGGTGATCTGTCCACCTCTGCCTCCCAAAGTGCTAGGATTACAGGCATGAGCCACCGTGCCCGGCCATTTTTTTGTTTTTGTTATTTTTAAGACATGAGATATTTCTCTGTTGCTCAGGCTGGAGTGCAGTGGCG
>CAUYQU010102937.1:0-83093 GCA_963574635.1 Cheracebus regulus | reverse complement strand
TTGGTTGGCTGCTTATTTGTTATTTTCATCCCCTATTCCTTCCTGTCTCCATTGTTAAACACAATTATTGGCATAAAAGAGGTTTTTAATACCCATTTTTAGACTGTATTCTAGCCTGGGCAATAAAACAATAATCCCATTCGCTCTCTTTCTTTCTCTTCCTCTTTCTTTCTCTCTTTCATTCTTTCTTTTGCTGTTTCTTTCATTCTTTCTTTCTTTCTCCTTTTCTCTCTTTTTCTAAAATCTCTTCCTCTTTCTTTCTCTTTCGTTCTTTTTTTCTGTCTTTTGCTGTTTCTTTCTTTCTCCTTTTCTCTCTTTTTCTAAAATCTCTTCCTCTTTCTCTTGCATTCTTTTTTCTTTGTTTTGCTGTTTCTTTCTCCTTTTCTCTCTTTTTCTAAAATCTCTTCCTCTTTCTTTCTCTCTTTCATTGTTTTTATTCTAAAAAAAAAAAAAATTAAAAAAAAAAAAAAAAGACCCAGGTTGTATACTACTACCTCTTCTGTGAAACTGTTCTGGTTTCCCAAGGCATATGGCTTGTCTAACCTAACATATCCTATTCAAATCTTTATTATTGCCCTGATTACTTTGCACTGTAATAATTTCTGTACCTCTCTATTGGGCTCATCTAGGGTGTGAGTCCCTACTGTCAAGTTGCTACCTTATTTACCTTGGTATTCTTGGCCCTAGCAAGTGCTTCACGTAAGGTCTGACTGCGCCTTGGACTGCATGGCAACCCCCGTGAACCGCATGGTGACCCCCTTGAACCGCATGTACACCTCTGGAGGGCCTTCCGGAATTAGAAAACCTGAAGTAGCTGGAAGGAATAACGATCAACCCCTGTGCCGCTTAACCTGAGACATTATTGTTTCTTATTCCAGCCTCAATTGACAAGGCCATTGGACTTTGTAACTGACCTTGGCCCAACCTCCTAACTCCACACCATACGACCCCCTCCCAGCTTGCAAAAATCCTCCAACTTTAACTTCTGTAACTTTCCACTGTTCATCGCAAACGTATAAAACCCAACTCCTATCCCACCCCCCTTCGCTGATGTCCTTTTTGGCCTCAGCCTGCCTGCACCCAGGTGAATAATCAGCCACTTTGCTTATGCAAAGCCTGTTTGGAGGTCTCTTTATTCAGAGTGTGAGTTTTAACACTTATTTTTTTAAGACAGGGTTTCACCGTGTTGGTCAGGCTGGTCTTGAACTCCCGACCTCAGGTGATCCGCCCACTTTGGCCTCCAAAGTGCTTGGATTACAGGCGTGAGCCACCAGGCCCGGCCGAGTTTTATTATAAGAGGCATTCTGTTTTTGTTGAGAGAGTGAATAAATGAATAGTGTTATTAATTATACTAAGAATGGCCTGGAGGACAACCAGAATCCAAACTGATGATTACATGACAAACATGAAGCCCCATATCACTTAGATTACTACCATCTGATTTTGTCAAACTTACGGTAATTTATTTGATTTTTTTTTTTTTAGACTGAGTTTGAAACAAACTCTTGTTGCCCAGGCTGGAATGCAATGGCATGACTTGGGCTCATGGCAACCTCCACCTCCTGGGTTCAAGCGATTCTCCTGCCTCTGCCTCCTGAGTAACAGGGATTACTTGCATGCGCCACCACACCTGGCTAATTTTTTGTATTTTTAGTAGAGACAGGGTTTCTCCTTGTTGGTTAGGCTGGTCTCGAACTCCTGACCTCATGATCCGCCGCCTCGGCCTCCCAAAGTGCTGGGATTACAGGCGTGAGCCACCGCACTCGGCTTTATTTGATTTTTAAAGAACTTTTTTAGGCTGGCCTTGGTGGCTCGTGCCTGTAATTGAAGCAGTTTGGGAGGCTGAGGCAGGCAGATCACAAGGTCAGAAGATTGAGACCATCCTGGCCAACATGGTGAAACCCTGTCTCTACTAACATAAACAAAAATTAGCTGGGCGTGGTGCTGCGCACCTGTAGTCCCACCTACTTAGGAGGCTGAGGCAGGAGAATCGCTTGAACCCGGGAGGCAGAGGTTGCAGTGAGCTGGCAGATTAGACCTATACATCATGGCACCTAGCAATCAGTTACTTTGGAGTCTCAACCTCTGGTTTTCTGAGGATACCTGGTAGAGTACTGTGTCACTCAGGGTCAGATCCAACCTGTGCATTTAACATTCCAGGCTGCTTTTCATGGTTTGCAAGGTCTTGTCTGTCCTCTAGCCATTGTCTCCTCCTGACATCAGTACATATTTGTAATGGAAGTACTTCTTTTCTCTGGTTCAAAATCAAAGTCATTTTTTAATTCTCCCATGCTCCTACATCCAGCCAGTCATCAAGCTTTGTGATAGGGCTCTTGTATTCTCACAAGCACAAGTCACTTCCTTCCTCATGTTACTACCCCCAACTCTGGGTCATGTAAGAACACTCCCTACTGCCCCACCATATACACACACACAAAACCTTTTAATGATAGTTGCATACACACACCCACACCTCCTTTTGGCAGCTAGATGAATCCCTAATCTTTTATCCAAGTATTCAAGGTCTTCCACATGTACTCTTAGCCTTTTTTTGCCTCATATACCACTGCTTCCTCCCCACAGCGTGTTAAATAGTTCTGGCCATCCTAGAACTTAACTGGGGCTTTTGTTGTCCTCACCCTCTATCAGTTCCTCTGCACATCTGAACTGATCTTATGCCTCTGAATACCCACCGTACTTTATTTTAACCTATTTCTATTTATCCTGCGACATATTACTGCCCCAGTAGTGCTTTACAATGGACCAAAGTGCTTTCTTTTTTTTTTTTTTTTTTTTTTTCAATAAAGATGGAGTTTCACCATGATAGCCAGACTGGTCTTGAACTCCTGCCCTCAGGTGATCCACCCACCTCTGCCTCCCAAAGTGCTAGGATTGCAGGTGTGAGCCATCGTGCCCGGCCCCAAAGTGCTTTCAAATCTGTTTAATTTTCACAACCAGTCCGTGAGGTAAGAAAGGTGTGTCATATCACAAAAGAGGAAACTTAAGATTTGAGGAGAGAAAAGTAAGTTGTCCAAGTTTTTTGTTTTTTGTTTTTTGTTTTTAGATGGAGTTTCGCTCTTGTTGCACAGCTGGGAGTGCAATGGTGCGATAGTGGCTCACTGCAACCTCTGCCTCCTGGGTTTAAGCGATTCTCCTGCCTCAGCCTCTCAAGTATCTGGGATTACAGGCATGTGCTACCACGCCCAGCTACTTTTGTATTTTTAGTTAGAGACAGCGTTTCTCCATGTTGGTCAGGCTGGTCTTGAACTCCGGACCTCAGGTGATCCGCCTGCCTCGGTCTCCCAAAGTTCTGGGATTACAGGCATGAGCAACCGCCCGCAGCCCAAGTTTTGCAAGAGAGTAGAACTGAGACACTAATTGAGGCCTCCTGGAACATGAACTCCAAGCTTTGTACATTATGCTGCCTTTCTTGATGCCTGAGACTGCACTTAAATGTAAGTTTGAATACATCTCTCTCTCTTTCCAGTTGTAAGTTACTTAAAGGCAGGGACTATGTCTTATTCCCCTACAACATGTATGTATCTATGAATGACCCTATTTATATATTTATTTATTTAAAAGATGGGGTTTCACCATGATGGCCAGGCTGGTCTTGAACTCCTGACCTCAGGTGATCCATCCACCTCGGCCTCCCAGGGTGCTGGGATTATAGGCGTGAGCCACCACACCCGGAGAATGAGCCTATTTATATATTAAATATAGTGCAGTTCAGTGTCTGTCCTGCTTTTTTCTTTGTAAAAATCATTCTTCTCCTTTCTGAGCCTTGTATCCTCATCTTGTTTGTTTGTTTGTTTTCAGACAGAGTCATGCTCTGTCGCCCAGGCTGGAATGCAGTGGCACAATCTCAACTCATTGCAACCTCTGCCTTCTGGGTTCAAGCAATTCTCCTGCCCCAGCCTCCCGAGTCGCTGGGACTACAGGCGCCCGCCACCATGTCCAGCTAATTTTTGTATTTTTAGTAGAGGCAGAGTTTCACCATATTGGCCAGGCTGGTCTTGCACATCTGACCTTGTGATCCGCCCTCCTCGACCTCTCAAAGTGCTGGGATTATAGGCCTGAGCCACCACCCCTGGCCTTATCTACATGATGAAGTAGAAATGAAGCTTACTTGGAGTATTATAGATAATAAAGCTAGACCTTGATAATGAATTTAACTTCTTTGATAACTTTTCAGCAATGCACTTCAATTCACAAGTATCTGTTGCCTGTGATGAGATTAAGCTAAATGGTAGGCTACTGAGCTATGGTTCTATACTTTTCAAGTATAAATTTCCTGAATTTTCATATCATTATAATTCTTATGTTGGTTACCTGAGAACATATATACCAATAAAAGCTATTGTGAATTCAGTAATATTTTTCTTAAAATTTTTTTCACTGTGGTAAAAAATACATAAAATTTTACTAAGAATTTTAATGAATGTGATTTTTTTTTTTTTTTTTGGAGACAGAGCTTTGTTTCAGACTGGAGTGCAGTGGCACGATCTCGGCTCACTGCAACCTGTCTCCCAGGTTCAAGCAGTTCCTGCCTCAGCTTCCTGAGTAGCTGGGACTACAGGCGCAAGCCACCTCACCTGGCTAATTTTTGTATTTTTAGTAGAGATGGGGTTTCACCGTGTTGACCAGGCTGGTCTTGAACTCCTTCAGGTGATCCACGGTGCCTGGCCTGAATTTGATTTTTATTAATTACATCATCTACATGTATTTACAAAATAATAGTACATACACCTGTAAGACCTCTGCATTCACTCTATGGGAAATGCTTGGTGCCCCTAGTACTTACAGATCCTCCTGGTACCTTCACAGTTGCCAGCTGGGAGTCACATCTATGGGGATTCTAATATTGTCCTACATCACTTAGTGTTGACTTTAGAAGTTTCATGTGAGAAATTTTATAAAGCCAAGTAGTTGGAGAAGCTTTGCTTCCTGAGTAATTGCTTTGTGTTTTCCTTGTAGACAATGAGAACTATGCAACTGACCTTGTCTGCATTTTTACATTGGCCTTTGGGAAGCTCAAAGCCAAATACGTCACACAGGCCAAATACGTGGCTCATGCCTGTAATCCCAGCACTTTAGGAGGCCAAGATGGGTGGATCAGTTGAAGCCAGGAATTTGAGAACAGCCTGGCCAACGTGGCAAAATTCCATCTCTACAAAAAATGCAAAAATTAGCTGAGTGTGGTGGTGCACACCTATAGTCCCAACCACTCGGGAGGCTGTGGCAGGAGAACCGCTTGAATCCAGAAGGTGGAGATTGCAGTGATCCAAGATTGTGCCAGTGTGTTTCCCAAAAGTCAACAAAAATCCTTTGTTGATTGAGGGGACATAAATAAATACTCTGGCCATTTTGTGGCCAGCTATATATTAGGCACTGAGCATATCTGTTATAAATAGTGATAATCTATATGCATATGTAGCTTTTTTAATTTTTATTTTTAGATGGAATCTCGCTCTGTCACTGAGGCTGGAATGCAGTGATGCCATTTCGGCTCACTGCAACCTCCGCCTCCCGGGTTCAAGCAGTTCTCTGCCTCAGCCTCCCAAGGAGCTTGGATTACAGGCACCTGCCACCACGCCTGGCTAATTTTTGTATTTTTAGTAGAGACAGGATTTTACCATCTTGGCCAGACTGGTCTTTTTTTTTTTTAAAGATGGGGTTTCACCATGTTGGGCAGGCTGGTCTTGAACTCCCGACCTCAGGTGAGCCACCACACCTGGTGGCCAGACTGGTCTTGAACTCCTGACCCTGTGATCCACCCACCTCGCTCTCCTAAAGTGTGAGCCCCCACACCCAGCTGCATATGTAGCTTTTGGTGCTGTGTTGACTCATGTTCAGAAGTCAGAATTTATATAGAAAGTCAAAGCTGGGGTCAGGAAGGGTAGCTCACACCTGTAATCCCAGCACTTTGTGAGGCCAAGGCGGGAAGATCGCTTGAGTCCAGGAGTTCGAGACCAGCTTAGGCAACATAGTGAGACCCTGTCTCTACAAATAATCAAAAATTAGGGGGACGAGGTGGTGTGCACCTGTAGTCTCAGCTACCAAGGAGGCTGAAGCAGGAGAATTGCTTGAGCCCAGGAAGTTGACGCTGTAGTAAGCCACAATTGTGCCACAGCACTCAGCTTGGGCAACAAAGTGAGATCCTGTTTTTTTTTTTTTTTTGAAAAAAAGTCAAATCTAAGCATAATATTTATTACAAAAATGTAGCTTCATTTTGATGTGATCTACTTTCAGAACTATATAATAAATACATTATCTACTTAAGTATATCCCAAGAAGTGGAATATCTGTTCAGGGAAGAAACAAATCATTGTTGTGACTACAGCTAGTCTCGACCAGCAGATGTGAGCTTACTGCTGGCAGTTGCAATTAAGAATCCACATGCGGAGCTGGGTGTGGGAGCTGGGTGTGGTAGCTCACACCTGTAATCCCGACACTTTGGGAGGCCCAGATGGGAGGATCACGTGAGCCCAGGAGTTCAAGACTGGCCTGGTTAACATAGCAAGACCCTATCTCTGCCAAAATAATTAATTTTAATGTAATTTTAAATTTATAAAAGAATGGGCATGGTGGCTCATGCCTGTAATCCCAGCACTTTGTTTCACCGAGGTGGGCAGATCCCTTGTTCAGGAGTTCAGCGTCAGCCTGGGCAACATGGTGTAACTCTGTCTCTACAAAAAATACAAAAATTAACTGGACGTGGTGGCACATGCCAGTAGTCCCAGCTACTTGGGAGGCTGAGGCAGGAGGATCATTTGAGCCTGGCATACAGAGGTTGCAGTGAGCTATCACACCATTTCACTCAAGCTTGTTGACAGAGTGAGACCCTGTCTCAATCAATCAATAGAATCCATACACAGGAGTGGGAGAGCAATGTTTTTTAGCATTTATCTTTTTGAATTTTTGCCATATACATACATCACCTATTCAAAAAATAAAAGTTCATGATCATTTCAATAGAAGTACTAAAAATTTCTTCGTATTGGATTATGAGCTCTTTGAGACCAAGAAGTGTGCCAGATTCCTCTCTGTATTCCTGGACCTAGCATAGTACCTTATATATGGTACTATGTGTAGATATATCTACATATATATATGTAGATATATATACATATAATACCTCAGCTTATGTATGGTACTATATGTAGATATATCTACATATATATGTAGATATATATACATATAATACCTCAGCTAGTATGTGTAGATATGAATTAGAAACTAAGAGTTGCAAATTCATGACTAAAAATTACTGAATGACTATGGATAGTTCATTCCTCCTTAACTCTGTCCCTCCTTTACAGAATGGGACGGAGACCAGCTTCCTGGCTCTGAAGATCGGTTTTTATTGACATCCATTAGAAGAACTTAAACACAATTTCGAATTATTCCTAGTCAGTTGTTCAAAACATTGGGGTTTATGTGCATTTATAAGTATAGTGTGAGATTTTTCCAAGTGTAACTTCCAAACTACTTTTTATCTCTTTTTGCAGATCTTTGTAGAATTTGATGGCTGTAACTGGAAGCAACACTCCTGGGTAAAAGTTCATGCTGAAGAAGTTATTGTGCTTCTGCTGGAAGGATCTCTTGTATGGGCACCCCGTGAGGACCCAGTCCTTCTCCAGGGCACTCGAGTCTCCATTGGACAATGGCCGGCCCTGGTGAGTGGCTTTCACTGGGTGGGAACGTATCTGAGCTTTACTCCTATAATATAACTATGTGTTAGGGACAGAGTATGTGTAAGAGCTACATAGTTTGTCCTTAACTAATTTATTTATTCTGAAGTTACTAATGCAAAAATTAGGAGCAGTCTTTTCTCCTTTGTCCTCTAAAATGTTTTATATTAGATGACATTTGATATGAAAGAATTTTTTTTTGGCTGGACATGGTGGCTCACGCCTTGTAATCCTAGCACTTTGGGAGGCTGAGGTGGGAAGATCACTTAAGCTCAGGAGTTTGAGACCAGCCTGGGCAACATGGCAAAACCCCATCTCTGCAAAAAATAGCCAGGTCTGGTGGCACATGTCTGTGGTCCCAGCTACTTGTGGGGCTGAGGTGGAAGGATGGCTTGAGCCCAGGAGATCAAGTCTACGGTGAGCCAGGATTGTGCCACTGCATCCAGCCTGGGTTACATAGTGAGACCCCTGTCACAAAAACAACGAAAAGAGTTTTTTCACCTTTAGTCATAAAGCAGGCTTTTGAAATATTATTTGTAACCTTTAAAGTTTTTTTTCAATTATGGAGTAAAACAAAATAGCATTATAAAATTTATTTTATTTTATTATTTTATATTTTTGAGACAGAGTGGCTCTGTCACCCAGGCTGGAATGCAGTGGTGCAGTCACAGCTCACTGCAACCTCTGACCCCCAGTACTTAAGACATCCTCACACCTCAGCCTCCTGAGTAGCTGGGACTACAGGCCCACTGCACTGCCCCCAGTCTAATTTTTGTATTTTTTTGTAGAGATGGTTGCTCACCATGTTGCCTAGGCTGGTCTTGAACTCCTGGGCTCAAGCAGTCCACCTGCCTCATCCTCCTTAAGTGCTAGGATTATAGGCATGAGCCACTGTGCCCGCTGTGTGTTATAAAAATTAATTGTGAGAGTATCCATTTGTAAAATGAAATTGTGAGAGTATCTATTTGTTTCTGTCTGTCCTGTTAGCAAAGTATAGGCATAAATGGTAACTTCTAAAAAATCCTAATTCTCATGTGACTAACCGAATTAAATAAATAATATTCAAAACAAATATTTTTTATCTATTGGTAGTATGTATCATCACTTACTAAACTTTGTTTTTTGTTTTTTTGAGACGGAGTCTCACCCTGTCACCCAGGCTGGAGTGCAGTGGCACAATCTCGGCCCACTGCAATCTCTGCCTCCTTGGTTCAGGTGATTCTCCTGCCTCAGCCTTCCGAGTAGCTGGGATTACAAGCACGCACCACCATGCCCTACTAATTTTTGTGTATTTAGTAGAGACAGGGTTTCACCATGTTGGCCAGGCTGTTCTTGAACTCCTGACCTCAGGTGAGCCACTGCACCCAGCCCTTTCATTTGTTTTTAAGGCCACTTTCCAGTTGAACTTTTAGGAGAAGCTCTTTTGTAAGTGGATATGGGGGTCTCTGCTTGACTTATATAGGCTATTTACGTATGAAATGATAATATGAATTAACCATGCATATGTATACTGTTAATTATTTTATAAATTTCACAAAGATTTTAAGAGTTCTAGAGATGATAACAGTATAACTGTTTATTCTGGGAATTTATTATAATTTAGCTCCCTTGAAGCTGATAAGATTAGCCAGATCCCGGCCAGGCACGGTGGCTCACGCCTGTAATCCTAGCACTTTGGGAGGCCGAGGTGCGTGGATCACCTGAGGTCAGGAGTTCAAGACCAGCCTGGCCATCAGGGTGAGACCCTCATCTTAAAAAAAAAAAAAAAAGATTAGCCAGATCCCTAGGCAGAATTAGAATTTCTGATTCCTCTTATCCTTTTTAACCAAGAAGAATATTGAGCTGACTTTCTGTATTAGTTAGCTTCCCATGACTATTTGAGGGGCAGATGCTAGGTTGGGAATGTTTCCAAGGACTTATGCTTTAGCTTATCTATATTTACTGGGATGAAAGATATAATAATTCTTTCTCTGAAGTTAGAGATTTGTTTGAATTGCTATTTTTTTATTCCCTTTTTGTTTTTAATTCCCAAGTTCTAATCAATTTCTTTTTATTGTACTTCACAGACTTTTACTCCTCTAGTAGATAAACTGGGTTTGGGTTCTGTGGTTCCAGTGGAATATCTTCTGGATCGAGAGCTTCGGTTCCTGTCAGATGCCAGTGGGTTGCATCTGTTTCAGGTATTTAACACTTTCTTTAGTCTTGAGCCTATTATTTCTCTCATTGCTAATTTCTTTGTTGATATAAATATAGGTGTTTCCCCTTTTCTTTTACTGGGTGAGAACATACTAGCATTTCTTTTATTACTTCCATAAATATGCTGTGCCTTTTTTATTTTTTATTTTATTTGTTTGAGGTAGAGTTTTGTTCTTGTTGCCCAGGCTGGAGTGCAATGCCAGGACCTCAGCTCACTGAAACCTCTGCCTCCTGGATTCAAGCAATTTTCCTGCCTCAGCCTCCCAAGTAGCTGGGATTACAGGCATGTGCCACCACACCCAAATAATTTTTGTATTTTTAGTAGAGACAGGGTTTCACCATGTTGGTCACGGTAGTCTCGAATGCCTGACTTCAGATGATCCACCCACCTCGGCCTCCCAAAGTGCTGGGATTACAGGCGTGAGCCACCATGCCTGGCCTTTTTCCTCCACCTCCTGGTTTCGAGTGATTCTTGTGCCTCAGTCTCCTAACTAGCTGGGATCAAGGGCGCATGCCACCACACCTGGGTAATTTTTGTAGTCTTAGTAGAGACAGGGTTTCTCCATGTTGCCCAGGCTGTTCTCAAACTGCTGTCCTCAAGTGATCTGCCTGCCTTGCTTTCCCAAAGTGCTGGGATTATAGGCATAAGCTACCATACCCAACCTCTCTGTGCATTTTAAGGGGTTTTTTTTTTTTGCTCCCTTGAAAAGTACTTCTTGTGGCTGAGGCTTCTTCTTCTTCTACACAGCCCTACCCCACCCTAAAACCACCCAAGACTTAAGACCACAATTCTTAGTCCTTTCAGAAAAGGTGGCTTCTCTGAGGTGGCTGTTTCTGTAACTTGAGTCTAAGGGGCCCTACACATTATTGACATCCAGGAATTTGGACTGGTTCCAAGCAGCATGAAGTATTATAGTTACAAGAAAAGGGACAAGTTAAAGTTAAGTTAAAGTTGAAACAAACCAGCATCTGAGTTATAGTTTTAGAATTTAGGAAAATAATATTTCTTTCTCACTGGTAGGGGTTACTGTCTGCAGGAAAAAATTAGGAGACGCCTAAGTGTTTTACTCTCTTATTGAGACAGACAAGAGCAGTTATTTCCTAAACTGTGTTCTGTGAGATATTAATGGTGATTTCTTTTTTGATATGTCTTCGCCATTCATCAGGCCTCATTTCCTCTCAGTAACCTTGCTTTATTCATATTTATAATCCTAGTGCTTTATGAGGTAGCACTTAGTAAATGTTGGATAAATACTGAGATAAACAAAAAGATTTATAAGGAGTAAAATGTTTCGCGGTCAAATAAGTATGAGAAACACTGGCTTAAATAAGTTTCTTTACTGTATGACTTCTCAGAGCCTTTAATATGTTGTTGTATGTAGAAAGATATATAATATTTCCTAATCCTAATTGATCCTAGCGTCCTTAATTTTTGCAGAAATCTCATGAGACTAGAGTTCTTCTCTTTTTTTGTTGTTCAAGAGACAGGGTCTTGCTCTGTCACCCAGGCAGGAATGCAGTGGTACAGCCATAGCTCACTGCAGCCTCAAACTCCTGGGCTCAAGCAGTCCTCCTGCCTTGACCTCCCAAAGTACTGAGATTATAGGCATGACCACCGCACCTAGCCTGAAACTAAAGTTCTATAGATATTGTTTGGCAAACGTTGATATACAGCTCCTTAGGTTATGATTTTTCTCAGCTGATTAGATGTTTGCTGTTCATTTTAACATTCAATTGTTTTCTTTTATCTTTACCAGATGGGAACAGATAGCCAAAACCAGATTCTTTTGGAACACACTGCACTGAGAGAAACAGTTAATGCTTTGATCAGTGACCAAAAGCTACAAGAGATATTCAGCCGAGGTAAGAACAGGTAGTCTTCTGTCCCTGAACTCTGATTCAGGTGAATGATCTCTGTTGAGTGGGTTACCATGCAACCTTAAACATTGGTACTTATTTTCTTTTTGTGGGTAGAGTCAGATGCCACATGAAGGATTTAAAAAATAGTAATAATAAAAATAAATAAAGAGTATCTCCAGTTAGCTGGATCTGTAGAATAGAAATCTCATTCGCTTTCCATCACTTGTCTTATGGAGGTATCGTAACTTAGGTTATTCTGTCTAAGGTCCGTCCATCCCCTTAAGATGCTCTTAGAGCAAAAACAGGATCTCATTCAGACCAGTGTTTCCTCTTCATTCTGCATTTCATAATATACAGTTTTATTGTGAGTTGAGTTTAGTTTTTTTATTTAAGTATTACCATCTACTAGACAGTGTTAAGGCATTGGGGATATAGCAATGAATTAGAAAATCTTTGCTTTTGTTGAATTTACAGTCTGCAAGTTTCTCAAGCTCTAAAGACTTAACACCAACAAATCACAACTTAGAGTACAGAGTATAAAATAATGTGTCCACAGACTCATTGACATTAAAAGCATGTTATTTTTAAGAATAAAAAGAATTTTTAACTTTCAAGTTCAGATGCAAGTTTTGCCCAAGAGTCTACACAAAAGGTATTGGCTTCATTTATATTGCACATTTCACTCCCCTTCCTTTCTTGATTTCATAATAATCATTATTTTCAGGGAAATAGTTTCCTTGTTTCTCTTTTGTCAAAATAAATCTAAACAGGCAAATATAGAAAAACTGACCTATTGGGGAAGGAAGGTGTCAGGATAAAATGATGTTAAATAAGGAAAGATATGGTAGAAGAAAGAATATGAGGAAAATTGGTAGCAGAAAAGAAAATTGAGTGGACAGGAGAGGTAGGGAGTTATATATATATGTATATATATAAAATGTATAGAAAAGTTACAGAAGCTTAATTATAGCTCTGAGAGAGAATAATCTAAAATTGGTAATGATTTAGCTATATAGTCTCAAATGTACAAGGATACGTGGGAGAGAGAAACTGTCCTTGGAGGACAGCTTAAATTGCAGGGTAACATTACCTGCTGATAACGTAATATATTTGAAACTCTGTGTTCCTAGGAAGACAGGTGCTGTATTTGTTCAGACTATTATTAGTGCAGAAGGCTGGAAACCTCATAAATTGAACTCTCCACCCACTGTTATTGAAAGTCAGATACCAGAATGTAAACGGTCATATATAACATAACATAGTAGTACATTCAACTTAGTGGCCTCCCACTTTTTTCATGTACAAGTCAGGTATCTAACTACATTTTCATAGTACCATAGTTTTTTATTTGGAAGTTTCCTTTCCCTTCCTATGACACTTTCAGAACTGGAAGACTGAAACAAGGGGGAATTAGAGGGCTGGGAAATTCTAAGGAATTTTCAAATAAATAAATAATTTACAAAGACTACTGAAAGAAACCATGTTTTGTTTTCAAAATTGCTCAATTTGGTAAATCTGGAATTGCTCATTTGTTCAATTCTATTAAAGGGGACCAAAAGTGCCAAATATTTACAATATCTAATTTTCTTTTGGCTTTTAGAAACAATTGTGAAATATAGCTTAGCCAAAAATATTCAGTACTAACTGATCTCCCTTTTAGGTCCCTACAGTGTTCAAGGCCACAGGGTCAAAGTATACCAGCCAGAGGGGGAAGAAGGATGGCTCTATGGTGTTGTGAGCCATCAAGACTCCATCACTCGTCTTATGGAGGTGTCTTTAACTGAGGTGAGACTCTTTTATTCTGTCTAAGGTCCATCCATCCCCTTAAAGAGGATGATTTAGATAGGCGAGCACTTCATTTTGTATAAGCTGACTTGGGTTTCATCCCTGGGTCTATTAATTAATAGTTGTATAACTCCTAGAAAGACTATTGAACTTTCTTAACTTCACTGTTCTCATTTATAAATTAGAGGTAAATATGTAAACCCCCACTGACCTTAAAACACTGTTTTGGGTCCTGAGATAAAGTATTTGAAAGTGCTCTGAAATCTGTCAAACAATCCACAATGTACAACAGTAGTAGTATTTCATCATATTCATGAAGGTTAGTAGTTAGAAGACTAGGCAGTTAGCATGTGCCTCTGTATTATTTCTGCCACTGTGCCCTAGATGCTGAAAAAATTATTTTTAATAAACAGAAAGACCATAGCATCTAGAGATACCTGGATAATTGTTTAGGATAATTGTTTTTTGTTGACTAAAAATAGTAGATAAGTGTTTTGAGAGAAACAAATATGTATTTATGACAACTTTAATTTCAGACTTGCCCTTAGCAATACATATAATGTAAGCATAAGTGTTTTTTATGTATATCTTTATAAATTATTAAAGTAATAAATTCTCATTGACAAATTTCAAACAATACTCATATATATAAAGTAGATATTGAAGGCCACCCCTTCCCCTATGCTAATGTCACTCCCCTTAATGCCACCATTAAGAGTTTGGCATATTCTTCTATATATTTTCTATATGTATATGTATGCATAAAAATATGTGAAAATATAGATATATGAGCTACCAGTAACAAGAAATGAAGAAGCTACATCTACATTTTTTGTTTTCCCATTTGGTGCAGTGAGCTCCAAGAGAGTCTGAAATTCTGTATTCCCAAGTAGAATCAATTCAAGCAGGTGCCTAGTTTAGTGCTCAGCAAACAGTGTATTACTCCGTAATGTGTGTGTGTGTGTGTGTTTAGTTTTTTGAGACAGGGTCTCACTCTGGCATGCAGGCTGGAGTGCAGTGGTATGATCACAGCTCACTGCAACCTCTACCTCTTGGGCTCAAGCAATTCTTCCACCTTAGCCTCTGGAGTAGCTGGGACTACAGGCATGTGCCACCATACCCAGCTAATTTTTTTATTTTTTGTAGAGAAGGGGTCTTGCTATGTTGCCTGACTGGTCTCAAACTCCTGAGCTCAAGTGATCTGCCCACTTCAGCCTCCCAAAGCACTGGATTACAGGCATGAACCACTGCACCTGGCCAGAAGATTTATATATTATATTTATATGACATATATGATTTATATGGTATATAATTTATATGATATATATGATATAAAATTTATATGGTAAATAATTATATGTTACACTTTAGTAACAAGATCATATAATACATATATAATTTATCTTTTTTACTTAATTGTATATAATGAGCATTTTTGTATGTAAATGTAAAGATCTGTCTCATCCTTTGAAATAGATGCATTCTTTTCTACTACATGTATATATCATGACTAATCTAAAATTGATAGACATTTAAATAATTGCCAATATTTTTACTAATACATATAATGTCATGGTGAACATCCATGAACATCTTTTTACATTATTTATTGGAATAAATTTATATGTATAATTGTTAGATCAAAGAATATGCACAATAAATTTGACATTTTCTATCAAATTGCCCCCTATGAAGTTTTTATTCTTTTTTTGAGACAGAGTTTTGCTCTTGTTGCCCAGGCTGGAGTGCAATGGCGTGATCTTGGCTCACTGCAATCTCCACCTCCAGTTTCAAGCAATTCTCCTGCCTCAGCCTCCCGAGTAGCTGGGACTACAGGCACGCACCACCACGCCTAGCTAATTTTTTGTATTTTTAATAGAGACAGCGTTTCACCTTGTTGACCAGGATAGTCTCGATCTCTTGACCTCATGATCCACCCGCCTCAGCCTCCGAAAGTGCTGGGGTTGCAGGCATGAGCTACTGTGCTTGACCTAGAGTGATTTTTTTTTTTTTTGAGATGGACTTTTGCTCTTGTTACCCAAGCTGGAGTGTGATGGCACAATCTCAGCTCACTGCATCCTCTGCCTCCCAGGTTCAAGTGATTCTCCTGCCTCAGCCTCCTGAGTAGCTGAGATTACAGGCATGTGCCACCACACTTGGGTAATTTTTTGTATTCTTAGCAGAAACTAGGTTTCACCATGTCAGCCTGGCTGGTCTCGAACTCCTGACCTCAGGTGATCTACCCACCTCAGTCTCCCAAAGTGCTGGGATTACAGGTGTGAGCCACTGTGCCCAGCCCTAGAGTGATTCTTTTAATAATTGTTGGTTCTGAAGGGTTTTTGTTTTATAATATACAGAATAGGAAGGTTTTAGAGATATAGGATTCGAAACTAACATCCCTAAAAGACATACTTTGACATTAATTAAATTATTTCTTCATTTACTTAACAAATATTTGAATGCTTACCATATTCTATACCTGTTGTAGCAGTAAATGAGGCAGTAGAGATCTCTGCTGTCATGGAGCTTTCATTCTAGTAGGTGAGTCAAAACAATAAAGAGATAATTATATTAATTAGGAAATTGCATAATTATTATGGACAAGTCATTAAACATCTTTTTTACCTCCTACTGTAGAGTGGTGAGATCAAGTCGGTAGATCCCAGACTAATCCATGTGATGCTGATGGATAATTCAACGCCTCAAAGCGAGGTATAGTAATGGATTGCGTTTCTGAGCCAATTCATGAGCTTGCATGATCTTACTGTGTAGATCCCTTGTATATGTGTTCTCTATGGATGCCCTTTGAATTGTTCAGCTTTAGCTATTGTGCATTTTTTTACTTTCTCCACAGTCTGTCTAATTAAGGAGGGATATTCTCAAGAAAGAGACCTAGTTTGAGCACACCCTTTTAACCATGACTATGTTCCCTAGTTCTTTTAAAATGCAAGGCGGTTTTCTCCCTATATTCTGTCAGGACAGGTATATTTGAAAGATGTAGTCAGTTAAAAGTGCAGTAAGCAGTAGTAATACTCGTGACCTACCCAGTAACAAGAAATGAAGGAGAAACTACGTGTACCATTTTTTTTTTCCATTCAGTGACAGTGAGGCCCAAGGAAGTCTGAAATTGTGTATTCCCAAGTAGAATCAGTTCAAGCTGGTGCCTGAGTGCTCAGCCCACAGTGGAGTGATTACTCCATAATTGTTTTGAACCAGGCCAACTCTTGGTTTATTCAGAATTAATATAACCCAAATAAAAGATACACTAAAAATCTTTGGTCCAGGCATGGTGGCTCACACCTGTAATCCCAACACTTGGAGAGGCTGAGGCAAGTGGATCACCTGAGGTCTGGAGTTCAAGACCAGCCTGGCCAACATGGTAAAACTCCGTCTCTACAAAAATACAAAAAATTTATCCAGGCATGATGGCGAGTGCCTGTAATCCCAGCTACTTGGGAGGCTGAGGCTGGAGAATTGCTTGAACCCAGGAGGTGGAGGTTGCAGTGAGCCAAGATAGTGCCATTGCACTCCAACCTGGGGGACAGAGGGAGACTCTGTCTCAAAAAATAAAAATCTCTGCCTGAACCAATCAAGTAATTCTGTGTGAATTTCCTTCAGTTGACCAGCTGTCCACATATTCCTCACAGTATCTTAACACCTCTGTAATACTGCTGTCTTGGCCACTCCTCCTAAGTATATAGTCCTTCCTCATCTTTATTCAGTCATTCTGACTTGCTAAAACAAGATCAGAGTAGGAAAAGAGAATTGGATTTTTTGGGTTTTGTTTTTTTAAGAGACAGGGTCTTGCTATCTTGCCCAGTCTGGTCTCAAAGCCTCCCAAAATGCTGGGATTACAGGCATGATCCACTGCACCTGGCCAGGGTTAAGTTTAAAAACTGTTTACTACATGTAATAAATACTGCCACGAACAGGGTAAGTCTCTTGACTGTTTGCATAGCCAAAAACACCTGCTACTTTGATTGTGTATTGGGACACCTGTTTTTGTTCCTTTCCTTATTTCATTCCTTCATTAAGCACATATTATATGCCAGGTACTGTTCAGCTGGCCAAATATAACTGGAGAGTCTCAATGTTGTAGGCTACTAACTCACACATGAGTAGCTCACTGTAAATAGGACTTACATATAAGTTGTTTAGGGACTGGTAGTAGGTTGCTGTGAGCCAGACTCTGCAAGTTGGCTGGATGAGTTATAGGTGGGGTCTTTGGTGGTCTTTTTTTGTTTTGTTTTGTTTTTGTTTTTGTAATGGAGTCTCACTCTGTCGCCCAGGCTGGAGTGCCGTGGCGCGATCTCAGCTCACTGCAACCTCCACCTCCCAGGTTCAAGCGATTCTTCTGCCTCAGCCTCCCAATTAGCTGGGACTATGGGTGCATGTCACCACACCCAGCTAATTTTTGTATTTTTAGTAGAGACAAGGTTTCACCAGATTGGCCAGGCTGTTCTCGAACTCCTGACCTTGTGATCTGCCCACCTTGGCCTCCCAAAGTGCCAGAATTATAGGGGTGAGCCACTGCACCTGGCAATCTTTGGTTTTTAGCAGCAGATGTTGGTTCTTCCTTTTTCGGTGTTGGCATATTCTGTTTTCTTTGCTAGCAAAGTACAATTATTTTTGATAGTTTGCCAAGTTTAGTAACCCTTTTTAGAGATCCATGATCACCTCATCTCCTTTAAATGTATGAGTGAATGAACAAGAAAGAACAGAGTTCACTGATTGTGATTTACAACAATGAAAACTGGGTGCTAATAGAGATTAAAGAAAAATCAAAAGAGGGAGCTGGGCATGGTGGCTCACACCTATAATCCCAGCACTTTGGGAAGCCAACGCAGGTGGATAACCTGAGGTCAGGAGTTCAAGACCAGCCTGCCCAATATGGTGAAACTCTGTCTCTACTGAAAATACTAAAATTAGCTGGGTGTAATGGTGGATGCCTATAATCCCAGCTATTCTGGAGGCTGAGGCAGGAGATTCGCTTGAACACAGGAGGTAGAAGTTGCAGTGAGCCGAGATCACGTCATTACACTCCAGCCTGGGTGACGAGTGAAACTCCATCTCAAAATAAAATAAAATCAAAAGAAAACAACACTTAGCAAACAGAAACCGTTCTTGAATGAAAGGTTTAGAGGCCAGGAGCAGTGGCTCATGCCTGTAATCCCAGCACTTTGGGATGCCAAGGTGGGTGGATCACCTGAGGTCAGGAGTTCAAGACCAGGCTGGCTAACATGGCAAAACCTCGTCTCTACTGAAAAAATACAAAAATTAGCCAAGTGTGGTGGCATAGCCTCAGCTCACTGCAATCTTCCCCTCCTGGATTCAAGTGGTTTTCATCAGCCTCTCCAGTAGCTGGGATTACAGACATGTACCACCACATCTGGCTAATTTTGTATTTTTAGTAGAGACGGGTTTTCATCATGTTGGCCAGGCTGGTCTTGAATTCCTGACTTCAGGTGATATACCCACCTTGGCCTCCCAACATGCTGGGATTACAGGCATGAGCCACCATGCCCAGCCTGCTTAAGAGTTTTATAGAAGGAAATTAAAGGAGAAAAGATGGTAATGAAGGCAGCAAAAAAGGAAAAATACAGGAACTAGAACTGGCAAGAAATTTAAAAATTTTTTGTTTTCATTGTAACAGCTATGATAATGATTACAAAAAAGATACAGATCTGTGAAAAATCTGTAAGTATTGAAGGGCATAAAAGTACGTTAACTGGCCAGGCGTGGTGGCTCACAGCTGTAATCCCAACACTTTGAGAGGCCGAGGCGGGTGGATCATGAGGTCAGGAGTTCGAAACCAGCCTGGCTAATATGGTAAAACCCCGTCTCTACTAAAAATACAAAAAATTAGCTGAGTGTGTGGCATGCACCTGTAGTCCCAGCTGCTTGGGAGGCTGAGGCAGAAGAATTGCTTGAACCCGGTAGGCAGAGGTTGCAGTGAGCCAAGATCACACCACTGTACTCCAGCTGGAGCGACAGAGCAAGACTCCATCTAAAAAAAAAGAAAAAAAGTATGTTAACTAAGTTGGTAAATATTAATGGCTAAATAACTGTGTGTCACTTATTACCACTCCCACACAAGTTTCTGAATGAAACTATCTGAAAGTTACCCAAATAATGCTAAAGTGAATACCTGTTTAATGGTGGAATGCCAGTCTAAAAAATATTTTAGCTGTAGCCTTGCTGCTCAAAGATTGCTCAAGAGAATGTTAGCTGCATCCCATGCCCCCACTCCCTTCTTCTTAGGGAAAGAGTTTATTCAGATAAGGGAATTGCCCCTTCTAATCCTATATCATACTAGGTTGTCTGATCTCTCAAATAAGACAAAAATTAAATTTCATGAGATAGTCTGAAATTACTAGAAGAAATACGAGATTTGCCTGTTTGGCCAGTAGTAGCCTGCTTTTTCCCTTTCCTCTGTCTAATGCTTTGAAATAAGGTCTGGGGATTGAGTTTTTACAGTGTCTATATGAGCAATCCAAACCTGTCCCTTTGAGGTTCACTTTTCCTTTGGTCACAGACTCACAAATGTTGGTTTAGTGACTTCCAATTAGAGGAGATTTCCTATTTCAGTACTTAAAGTGCAAGTTTCTTTCAAACAAGGAGATAAATATGTAGTAAAGTGAGTTATTTCATCAAGGGGTAAATGAACTCCCAGCCTAGTTCTAGCAGTCTGTTTTGTAAAAGAAACTCAACAAATTGTTAAACCCTCAAGTTCATTTAAGGGAGTAATATGTTTTATTTAAGAGAAAGTTTGCCGAGTGAGTTATTTTTTAGTTACTATTATCTTGAATATGTGTGTATAAATCAAGTCACTGGAAGGTTAGAGCTTTTAACACAGGGGATGTTTTAGAACTGGCATTGGAACTTGGCAGTCTATGCCTGCATTATCTGCTTCTAGAGATGGGAAAGAGCTAATGGTATATGGTATTCACAGGATGAAAGCTTCCTTGTAATAAATCATTTTTGAATTTTATTTTGTAGGGAGGTACGTTAAAAGCAGTAAAATCTTCCAAAGGAAAGAAGAAGAGAGAAAGCATAGAGGGGAAAGATGGCCGGAGGAGGAAAAGTGCTTCGGACTCTGGGTGTGACCCTGCATCAAAGAAATTAAAAGGAGACAGGGGTGAAGTAGACAGTAATGGGAGCGATGGAGGTGAGGCAAGCCGAGGGCCCTGGAAAGGAGGGAATGCCAGTGGAGAGCCAGGGCTGGATCAGAGAGCAAAGCAGCCACCGTCTACATTTGTCCCCCAGATTAACCGCAACATTCGCTTTGCCACTTACACCAAAGAAAACGGCAGGACTCTGGTGGTGCAGGATGAGCCTGTAGGTGGGGACACACCTGCCTCTTTCACTCCGTATGCTACAGCCACAGGTCAGACACCTTTGGCCCCAGAGTTGGGTGGAGCCGAAAACAAAGAGGCAGGAAAAACACTGGAACAAGTTGGCCAGGGCTTGGTGGCTTCGGCAGCTGTGATCACTACTGCCAGCTCCACCCCAAACACAGTGAGGATCTCAGACACTGGCCTTGCAGCAGGGAGTGTGCTGGAAAAACAGAAAAGCAGCCGGCCGCAGGCCTCAGGAGAGGTGAGTTGCTTCAGGAGCAAACTTGGTTTACTCTTTCACCCTCCTTTATTGCTAATGTTAAAAAACATTCAAGTGTCCCAGGGAAGGAGTATTTCTGAGATGTGCTTAAATTGTACTCTATGGATAGGCCTTTACTGCTCATTGGGCAAATGTTTATATTTTAATAACTTTATCAGCTTTTAAAAGGTACCTGAACAAATGGGCAAATCAAAAACTGATGATACAACCTAATTTAAAGACATGTTAAAATAGATCTGGTGGGGAATGTTTTAAATTCAGTTATCTATTTAGTTCATGTAGTGGTCGAGCCTCTACTAGGCCTATAGGAGGCAAGGTTAATGAATTACAGTATTGGTAATAGTGAATACTATAATTAAGGCTATGTGTGCTAGCTACCATTACCCTATTTTCAATTCATCATTTTCTATGATATTTTCCCTTTAGGCTTTGTTAATTTCCATTATTTGATGTGGCCATAAAAGGTTTTTTTCTCCCTAATTTCATCTTTTTAAGCCTTACCTGGAAAATTTGATGGATTTCATCACAAGAGTATCTTATGTCCTTTGTTCTTTATCTGATATGCATATGTTGTTGCTAAAATAGAACCTGTGTTAAATGTAAATTAACATCAAGTTGTCTCCCTAATTTAAATTTGAAACAATATCAAAATCAATATAATATAGTCTTTTTGACTAATTTTGGTCACCAAATTATGATTTATGGTGCTAGTCATTTTTTTTCCCTAAACAGCTATTAACTCAAGCTAGAATATGAAATACAGAGATGAAATGCTTAATGATTTTTTTAAAAATTATATATAGGAAACTACTGGATGCTAAATACTGTATATTATATATAAAGAATTGAAATCTCTATTTTAAGGAACTCACATCCTAAAATGGAATGATTTCAGATGTAACAATGCCAGACAAAACATGACATATACATTTCATCTGACTTCTTTCCCTCCCCAAGAAGTGCAGATTGTTAATCCTTAGTGTGCAGGGATAGGGAGGGAGATGAAGTGTTCATACAGAAGAGAAGGCCTATAAATGCAAATTTCACACAGTTGATGGTTTGTTCTGTTAGTTGACCAGCATTCCCAAGATAACCAGGTGAGAATCTTATATGGATATCCGGTGTAAATCATCATAGTGTCTGAATTATTTAAAAACAACTTCATGTCAAAAGCAGTGTGAATATAAATGGGTCTTACAAAATAGAACAGGTTTTACATGCTATAAAAGAAATCCATTGAATGCTGATACTGTTAGAGTAGCAAAGCTGAACACATGATATTCAAATTCAAAGAGTATTTTGTTTCATACAGGTTGGGGAAATTTCTGTGACTATAACAGTCATGTTGCTATGTTTCTGTTTGGGTCTTCTAGGATATGATTTAAAGGTGTAGAAATGGGACAGGCACAGTGGCTCATGCCTATATTACCAGCACTTTGAGAGGCCGAGGCAGGCAGATCACTTGAGGTCAGGAGTCTCAGACCAGTCTGGCCAACATGGTGAAATCCCCATCTGTACTAAAAAAAAATACAAAAATAAGCTGGGCTTGGTGGTGCATACTTATAATCCTAGCTACCCAGGAGGCTGAGGCAAGAGAATCACCTGAACCTGGGAGGCAAAGGTTGCAGTGAGCTGAGATCTCACCAGCTGGACTCCAGCCTGGGTGACAGAGCACCACTCCATCTAGATAGATAGATGGATAGATAGATAGATAGATAGATAGATAGATAGATAGATAGATAGATAGATAGATAGATTACATAGATAGATAGATAGATAGATAGATAGATAGATAGATAGATAGATAGATAGATAGATAGATTAGATAGATAGATAGATAGATAGATAGATAGATAGATAGATAGATAGATAGATAGATTAGATAGATAGATAGATAGATAGTGTAGAAATGAATGTTTTCATTACAGTGCCTAATCTAAAATAAAGACAGAGCCAACAGGAAACTTCTTGCCCTGAAAACTGGGTTGAGATCAGTTTCTCATTACTTTCTTATAAGAAGAGGATTTGGAATTTAATCATTTGAAGGAAAATGAAAGACTGTCCAAATTATTTTTCATTCACGTGTATATTTATTTTTAAAGGGTAACTTTAGTAGTGAAACCTGAGCTACCCATGCTAGTTCCTTGCAGTTATGCAGGTGTCAAGGCTCCTGGCCAAATCCTGCCTGTGAAGCAACAGCAGCACCTCAGGGCTGTGTCTGTTCTCTTCTCTATTGTGGGGAGGCAGTTTAAGTCAATGCTTACAGGTTAGTAGGAAGAAAAAAGAAAATGAGCTTTAATTTTTTAACTCTAAAATGCCCTGAAATAGTCTCTGTAGCAGATGTCAGTTGGAGGCAAGCCTAGGTGGCCTGCTTGGTTCTTAGGTCTCTGTGCTACCCTTAAGGAAAGGCTGATTGTTAACACCTCTTTCGTATTTAAAGAATAGCTTAATTAAAACTCTCTCCTCCCTTTTTAAGAGAATAGCCCTTTTGTTTATCCAGAATCACATTTTTTAAAATTGTAGTGAAATACACTTAATGTAAAACGTACTGTTTTAAAATGTACAATTCTGTGGCATTTAGTACATTTACAGTGTTGTGAAACTATGATCACTGTCGAGGTCCAGAAATTTATCACTCCAAAAGGAAGACTCCATATCCATTAAGTGGTAATGGAGTAATTTTTATTTCCAGTGTTTTAAAGTGAATATTGGCCAGGAGTGGTGGCTCACGCCTGTAATCCCAGCACTTTGGGAGGCTGAGGTGGGCAGATCACGAGGTTAGTTGTTTGAGACCATCCTGGCTAAAATGATGAAACCACGTCTCTACTCAAAATACAAAAACAAATTAGCCAGGCGTGGTGGCACGCATCTGTAATCCCAGCTACTCAGGAGGCTGAGGCAGGAGAATTGCTGGAACCCAGGAGGCAAACGTTGCAGTGAGTCGAGATCGCGCTACTGCACTCTGCCTGGGAGACAGAGCGAGACTCTGTCTCAAAAAATAAAAATGAAAAATAAAAATAAATAAAGTGAATATTAAGGTATATCATCCTCTACTACTTGAAAGTAGTCTATGGTTTGCAAGTCAAGTACTTGGATATGAGTTTTATTAAATTAATAAATACTAAGTAAGGGCTCATACCTACCTATGGGTCTCTTCCCTGTCTGTCTGTCTCTCTCTCTCTCTCTCTTTCCATCTCTCCACCTCTCTGTCTCTCTCATCTGTATATGGGTACATTGATATATAGGAAAGTGCTTCCATTCTTCTTTATACATAAGTCATTCACAAGCAGAAGTTAACATCTTCATGGTAAAAGAACGAAAGGAGAGTGTTTCATTATTTCATTATTCAGTTATGCTGAAGGCTTCTGTTTGGATTACTATCAGTATATATGTTTTCCCTCTTTGGATTCTTATTAGATTCTAATTATAACAAAAGGTCTCAGTAAATAGCTTGCTTTCTTTAATTTAGTGTCTTTATGTCTTAATTGAAGTAGAATTCAACTTTTAGGTTGACTTGAACCCATAAATAGATGCCAAAATCCAAAAGGGTCCATGTTGTGGACTTTCAGATTAATAAGGAGAATACTTTTCTTAAATGTACAGTGGGCTTGTCCTGGGATTAAAGTCACTTTTTGTAAAATGGACAATTTTATAGTAGCCTAAATAAATCAAAACTTTAACAATAGCTCCCAAGGTCATTGAGATAGGTTAATATTACAGGGGTAACTGTAAAAGCTGATGTCTGTTCAGGAACCCTTTTCTCCAGTTCCTTAGAGGAGCCTCTCTACTTCCAAACAGCTGCTAAGAAGCCTACATGGCCTTCTAGCACTATGATAACCAATTGAGTAGCAACCAAAGGAATGGCAGGATGAATGACATCTTGCTGTCTCTGGCTCACCTTGCTAAAGATGTGCTCGGTATGGAGTCTGTGACAGATTTCCTCCCCACTGCTGATGAATTCCAGTAACAAGAGCATATCCATGGAATTGTAAAAGAGAAAAGTTGATTAGCCCCCAAGAAATGTTGATGTGTTGATAGTGAGGTTCAAGAAAGAGATCATTCGATTGTCATGAGAAGTCAACATCACTAACTCAGGCTATCTTCCTTTCAGAATTCAAGAAATTCTATCCTGGCCTCTTCTGTATTTGGAGCACCTCTCCCTAGTTCGTCGCAACCTTTAACTTTTGGAAGTGGAAGGAGCCAGTCTAATGGGGTTCTAGCCACAGAGAACAAATCTTTGGGCTTCTCTTTTGGCTGTAGCTCTGCACAAGAGTCTCAGAAAGACACTGATCTCTCCAAAAACTTGTTTTTTCAATGCATGTCCCAAACTTTACCTACCAGTAACTACTTCACTACTGTTTCAGAGAGTTTGGCTGATGATTCCTCTAGTCGGGACTCATTCAAACAAAGCCTTGAGAGCCTGAGCTCAGGCCTGTGTAAAGGCAGATCCGTTCTTGGAGCAGACACTAAGCCAGGCTCTAAGGCTGGCAGCTCTGTGGACCGAAAAGTGCCTGCAGAGTCCATGCCCACCCTCACTCCAGCCTTCCCACGGAGCCTCCTAAATACCCGCACCCCAGAGAATCATGAAAATCTATTTTTACAGCCCCCCAAATTGTCCCGAGAAGAGCCTTCTAATCCTTTCCTGGCATTTGTGGAAAAAGTTGAACACAGCCCTTTCAGCAGCTTTGCATCTCAGACATCAGGTAGCTCCTCTTCTGCTACCACTGTCACCTCCAAGGTAGCACCAAGCTGGCCCGAGTCTCACTCCTCTGCAGATTCAGCATCTTTAGCAAAGAAGAAACCTCTCTTCATCACAACTGACTCCTCCAAGCTAGTATCTGGTGTTCTGGGCTCAGCTCTTACCGCTGGGGGCCCAAGCCTCTCTGCCATGGGGAATGGCCGCTCCAGCTCTCCCACCAGCAACCTCACTCAGCCCATTGAGATGCCAACTCTCTCCTCCAGCCCCACAGAGGAGAGGCCAACTGTGGGGCCTGGGCAGCAGGACAATCCCCTCCTCAAAACCTTTAGTAACGTCTTTGGCAGGCACTCAGGCGGCTTTCTATCCTCCCCGGCAGATTTTTCACAGGAGAACAAAGCTCCTTTTGAAGCTGTGAAAAGGTTCTCACTGGATGAGCGAAGCTTGGCTTGCAGACAGGACTCGGACTCCAGCACCAACAGTGACCTGTCAGATTTGAGTGACTCTGAGGAGCAGCTGCAGGCTAAGACTGGTCTGAAGGGGATTCCAGAGCACCTGATGGGGAAGCTGGGCCCCAATGGGGAGCGCACTGCTGAGCTGTTGCTGGGCAAAAGCAAAGGGAAGCAGGCCCCCAAGGGCCGGCCTCGGACCGCCCCCTTGAAAGGTGATCCTGCCGGGGCTATATTTGGGCTTTGCTGTGGCACTGGGCTCAAATGCCTGTTGTGCTCTTGTGCAGCAGAGGCCCTCACTTTGATGGAAAGTTCTGTAATCTCGTAGAATTACAGAGCCAAGAGAACCTGCCAGGCGCCCCTTGTCAGACCTGGTTCAGGGCAGGATTGCATCTAAACCAGCACTGTAGGAGGGGCATCTGTCCCATATAATGATAGTCTCCCAAAGGAGGACTCTTGATCTTCCTTGGCGGTCGGTTATTTTTGGTCAGGAACTATTTCTTTGCGTTTGTCTTGTTCCTTTTTACTTCACTTTGGCCCATCCTCTTTACTTCAGGGGGCTTACTGGGAACTGGTATCCATTCCCACATAGCAGACATTTGTAGACTTAATGAAGCAGAGAGAATCACTCCTCAGTTTGCTCCTCTCTGAAACATACATAGGGGTTTTAACAGCTCTATCAAAATCTATTAACTTTTGTGGTGTGAGTTTATAGTTCAGAAGCATGTAAAAGTCTTGTGGTAAAAGTGGCTGCTTTCATTAGGAATTAGTATGTTGTGGAAGCTCAAGAGGTCCTGATTTAACAGAACAGCCATATCGTGAGAGACTAGAGGCAGGTGATAGCTACATTCTGCCTTCTTGTGTTTTTCACACCCATATTCAAAGTTGTTTCACCATAGTGGGGCACTTCCCACAAGTTGTGCATGGTTCTTAGCTCCCCAGTGGAAGCCTCTTTGCTCCCTGCTTTCCATTTCTGTCAAGGATGGACATAATGGGTACATGCCCAAGCAGAGAAAGGAGTAGCAACCCAGGTCAGGACAAATGTCTGTCCCCAAAAGAATCATGCTGTTGGTTCCTATTAACACCTCATGACAAACTTTTCTTCTCTCCCCCTTGCCACAGTCGGCCAGTCAGTGCTGAAAGATGTAAGCAAAGTGAAGAAGCTGAAGCAGTCTGGAGAGCCCTTCCTACAGGATGGGTCGTGCATCAACGTGGCACCTCATCTGCATAAATGTCGTGAATGCCGCCTGGAGCGGTACCGGAAGTTTAAGGAACAGGAGCAAGATGATTCTACTGTAGCCTGCCGCTTCTTTCACTTCCGGAGGTACCCAAACTCCTGTTTTCCTCCTTTGCCAGTTTTCATTAGTGACACATAACTTCCACTCTTTCTCTGAGTCTATAAACATGTTTCATCATCTTGGTCTTTGCTTTCCTCAACTCCTTTGCTCTCAGCATCTGTGAAGAGGCCCTGACATAGTAGTCACTTAGTTGTTTGGATTGTAAAATGACATGTGGTTTTGTCCTTGGAGAATTGAAAGTTGAGCAGTCTAAACTGCAGCCCTGTGCTATTCCCTGAGTTATTCCTAACTTGGGTTGGTTCTATTTGAAACCACTGTTATAAGCAGAAGGACTGTATTTCATATTATGGATCTGCCTGACTGCTTATTCCTCTTCAGTGCTAGAGTAACTTGAGTCATGTTAAAAAGAAGGGGAAATAAGATTTGGAGATAATGTGAAGCATCTTTGAAATAGATATAACTGATGAAAATCTGGGAATATCCTCTGCTTTTACCCAACAACAGTTCTTTAGTCACTTTTCTTCTGCTTGATAAATTTAGAAGGGGAGTTCCTTCTGAATGACCTTTCAAGAATCTTTAATTTTTAGGCCGGGCGCAGTGGCTCACACTTGTAATCCCAGCGCTTTGGGAGGCCGAGGCAGGTGGATCATGAGGTCAGGAATTCAAGACCAGCCTGGCCAACACAGTGAAACCCTGTCTCTAGAAAAAATAAAAAATTTAATTAAAAAAAAAAAAAGAATATTTAATTTTTAAAGTAAATCCAAATGGTTTATCATTATGATGTGGATTCACTTAGCAAATGTTTATTGAGCATTTAATGTGTGCCAACCCTTGTTCTGGCCATTGAGGATTCAGCAAATTTCAGCCCTCAGAAGGTGTGGGGAGGCAGACACTAAATATGGAAAAAAGGCCAAGCGTGATTACCTGCCTGTAATTCCAGCACTTTGGGAGGCCAAAGCAGGAGGGTCACTTGATACCAGCATGGGCAACATAGTGAGACCTTGTCGCTACAAAAAATTTTAAAAACTAGCCAGGTGTGGGTGGCACACACCTGTAATCCTGGCTACTCAGGAGGCTGAGGTCGAAGGATCACCCAGCCCATGAGGTCGAGGCTACAGTGAGCTGTAATCATACCACTGCAGTCCAGTCTTGGCAGCAAAGTGAGACTGTCTCTAAAAGAAAAAGAAAAATAATAAATGATATGTCAGCTGATAATAACTATGAGAAAAATAAAGAAAGCAAAGAGGATTAAAGTGTGGGGAGGCCAGAGAGGCTACAGTTTTAAATGGGATGATCTGAGAAAGTGAGAATTGAGTAATAGCCTATAGGAGTTGAAGGAATACATCACATTATGACAAGAATTCCAGACATGTGCAAGCGTCCCAAAGCGGGAATATTTCTGGTGTGTCCATAAAGTTAGGTTGCTAAAATGGAATAAGCAAAGAAGGGAAAGGAGTTGAAATGAATGAGTTAATGATGGATTTTACAGGGCTATTCTAAAGGCCTTGGTTTTTACTCTAATGAAAAGTCATTGGAGGCCCTGAGCTGATAAGTGACACTGATTAATGTTTTAAAAGGCCACTTTGGCTACTTTGTTTCTTTCTTTCTTTTTTTAAGATGGGGTTTCACCATGTTGGTCAGGCTGGTCTTGAACTCCTGACCTCAGGTGATCCACCCGCCTTGGCCTCCAAAGTGCTTGGATTACAGGCGTGAGCCACCATGCCCAGTGGCTACTTTCTTGAGAATAGGTTATGTAGAGGCAAGGGCAGAAGCAGAGAAGTTAGGAGGCTGTTGGAATTATCCAGGTGAGAAATGATGGGGCTTGGACCAGGGAGATAGTGATGGAGATGATAAGTGGTTGAAGATAGAGCACACATAATTTTCTGATGAATTAGATGTGAAGTATGAAAGAAAGGACTTAAGGATGATTCTATGTCTGATTCTATCTATGTCTTTTGTCCTAAAAACAAGAAGAATGAGATTGCCATTTACTGATAAAGAGATTCTTTAGGGAAAAGCAAGTTTGGGAGGAAAATGGGGAGTTTTAACTTGGCCATGTTAAATTGGAGATGCCTGTTAGATTTTCAAAGGGAGATATTGAGAAGGCACCTGGAGATACAGCTCTAGAGTTAAAGGAAGGGGTCCCACCTGGAGATATAAATTTGGAAATCACCAGGTATTTAAAGCTGTCAGTCTAAGTGAGATCAGAGCATAAATAAAGAATAAGAGCAGTCTAGGGACTGATTTCTGGTACTCTGCCACGTTTAGAGATGGAGAAGATGAAGTAACTAGTAAAGGAGACCGAGAAAGAACAGTCACTGAAGTAGCAGGAAAACTAGGCAGTGAGGTATCTCAGAAGACACTAAAGAAAGTATTTCCAGGAAGGAATAATGAACTGTGTCAAATGTTGCTGACTTGGATGGGGGTAGTAGCTCACATTTGTGATCCCAGGACTTTGGGAGGCTAAAGTTGGAGGATCACTTGAGGCCAGCAGTTTGAGACCACCCTGAACAACATAGTGAGACCCTGTCTGTACAAAAAATAATAATAATAATTTTTTTTTTTTTTTTTTTTTTTTTTTGAGACAGAGTCTTGCTCTGTTGCCCAGGCTGGAGTACAGTAGCGCAGTCTTGGCTTACTGCAACCTCCGCCTCTCGGGTTCAAGCAGCTCTCTTGCCTCAGCCTCCTGAGGAGCTGAGAATACAGGCACTGGGCACCGTGGTCTGCTAATTTTTTGTATTTTTGGTAGAGACAGGGTTTCACCATGTTGGCCAGGCTGGTCTCAAACTCCTGAGGTGATCTGAGGTGATTTGCCTGCCTCAGACTCCCAAAGTTCTGGGATTACAGGTGTGAGCTACCACACCCAGCACAAAACAATTTTTAATAAAAAAGTAAAAATGTTGCTGACAGGTCGTGTTACATAAGGACTAGAAGTGACTGATTTATTAGTAAGGTGGAATTACCTTATCAAAATAGTTTTGGTAGACTGGTAGGGAAGTGCCTGATTGTAAGGGAGAAAATAAAAGGGAGAGGAACCTATGACAATGAGTATAGACAACTCTTTCAAGGGACTTTGCTCTAACAGATAAATGGAGGAAGGTGTGGCTTGAGAGGATTTTTGTGGTAGAAATTAGAGCAAATTTAGATGCTGTCAAGAGTGATCTGATAGAGAAGAAAACAGATGATGTTGAAAAGAGAGGTGAGATTTAGTGGAGAAATGTCCTTGAGTTGGGGAAAACTGATAGGATATAGCTGGAGAGATTGGCCTTTGCTAGTTCAGAGCATCAGGAAATCATATGGAATACGTGGGCCAAGTTGCAGGGAAGTGTGGTAGTGTCGTGGTGGGAGCTTGTGGAAGTTGTCTTCTGGCTCCTGTTTTCTCAGTGGGATAGAAAGCAAGGTCCTCACTGGGGAAGTAATATTGGAGGTATGAATAGAAGGAAGGTATGAAAATAGACATCTAGGAGAGGGAATGTACCAAAAAACTGTATTGTAACTGTCAGGCAATATTAAGGACTCACCTGAGGTAGGTAGACATGAATTTAAAATGTTATAAGGCTAGGCACAGTGGCTAATGCTTGCAATCCCAACACTTTAGGAGGCTGAGGTGGGCAGATTGCTTTTTTAATTTAATTTAATTTATTTTATTTTTTTAATAAAAAAATTTTACAAGGAGCCATCATAGGTGGGCAGATTGCTTAAGCCAAGGTGTTTGAGATTGGCCTGGGCAACATGGCAAGCTCCTATCTCTACAAACAGTTTTTTTTTTTTTTTTTGAGTCGGAGTCTTGCTCTATTACCAAACTGGAGTGCAGTGGTGCAATCTCGGCTCACTGCAACCTCTGCCTTGTGGGTTCAAGCGATTCTTCCACCTCAGCCTCCCGAGTAGCTGGGACCACAGGCATGTGCCACCACACCTGGCTAATTTTTGTATTTTTAGTAGAGACGGGGTTTCACCATGTTGCCCAGGATGGTCTCGATCTCTTGACCTTGTGATCTGCCTGCCTCGGCCTCTGAAAGTGCTGGAATTACAGGCGTGAGCCACTGCGCCCGGCCCAAACAGTTTTAAAAAATAAACAATTAGCTGGATCTGGTGGCTTGTGCCTGTAGTCCCAGCTACTTAGGAGGCTGAGGTGGCAGGGTTGTTTGAACCCAGAAGGTCAAGGCTGCAGTGAGCTTTGATCACACCACTGTGTTCCAGCCTGGGCAACAGAGCACGATTTTGTCTCCAAAAAATAAATAAATAAAGTGTTATGATGAAAGTGGATCTGTGTTGGCTAGGCGTGGTGGATGGAAAAACTAAGAGCAACTCTGGTACAGCTTTTTAATAAATCGAGACCTACTAATTGTTAGTTAATAAGCTAATAGTAATTAGCAGAGAATGCATACTGTTTTGGTCAACTGTAGTGAAAATTCTTAGTCTGATTCCTGTTGTTTCATTTTACTTCTGTTTAGGTTCTAGGAGTTTAGGTATGTGTTAATTTGCATGCTACTGCTATTTACCATGTATCTGATCATGTTTCAGGTTGATCTTCACTCGAAAGGGGGTACTCCGTGTGGAGGGGTTTCTAAGCCCCCAGCAAAGTGACCCTGATGCCATGAACCTGTGGATTCCCTCTTCCTCCCTAGCAGAAGGAATAGATCTAGAGACCTCAAAATACATCCTGGCCAATGTTGGGGACCAGTTCTGTCAGCTCGTAATGTCTGAGAAGGAGGCCATGATGATGGTGGAGCCACACCGTAAGTCACTTTCGCACTTGTCTTCCAGGTGCTCCTAGGGAAAAACTTATTTTCTTTCACTTAAAGGGAGGATTGGAGACAGTGGCAGATGGCATTTTCTGTGAATGAATTAAGACTGATAAGACTTCTCTTTATAGCAACCTGTAGTTGAGACCTTAACTATATCCAGCAGACCTCATTCTTTCAGTCTTTGGCAATTAACAACCCAAAAACTCCTTCTCTGCTTGCCTTTCATTTTTGTAGCACAACTGCTATAAAACATCCATTTAAATCTCCATTTAGGTTTGCTTCACTCTGAATATTTTCAGTTTGCTTTGAGCCAATGTGTATTTAAAAGCTCTATGGTTTGTGAGTAAATGGTGTGCTACTAGATGCCATGTTTCACACCTAGAACCCACATTATTCATACATTTCAAATATTTCCATGTCTGTAAGATACTGAGCCCTATTTTCCAGACTAAGGAAAATTATACTGTTAAATTATATCCTAAATTTCAAGAGAGGTATCCTCTTATTTTTAAATTCCACCAATTAAAAATTTTACTATTCCTTAAGTGACAACATGTGGCATTAATTCCTTTTTGACAGTAGGTTATATCCTGGTATTAACATGAACCCTTGAAATATCATTATATTATAAATAAGTTGTACAGTCAGTTTGTTCAGAAATACTAGAAATTTCTTGTATTTAGTTTCTCTTACAATTATAGAAACACAAACTTAATGAATCTTTTGAGTTTTATTGCTGAACAAAATAGCTTGAGTAGGGATCAGTGGGTCTGGGGTCTTTTGCTATCGGTCAGGATGGTCAATGCCAATTGTGCTTCCTCTTTCTACCAGAGAAAGTGGCATGGAAGCGAGCTGTGCGAGGTGTACGGGAGATGTGTGATGTGTGTGAAACAACTCTCTTCAACATCCACTGGGTTTGTCGTAAATGTGGATTTGGGGTCTGCCTTGACTGTTACCGGCTCCGGAAAAGCCGGCCTCGCAGTGGTAAGTAAACGTTGTCCTGTGCAGCTCTAGGTATGTCCATGGAATTGTGGGACTTGAAAATTGAGGCAGAAATGGGCCTATGCCTCTCTTTAGCTACTTGGCTTCATTCAACTTTGTTGTATTGTAAGACCTTAAAATGGCAAATACGTAGGAAGGTTGAAACAAGACGAGGGATTTTTCTTAATTTCCCCTTGTGGGTTTTTTTGTTTTTTGTTTTTAGGCAGGTTCTTGCTCTGTCTTCCAGATTGGAGTGCAGCAGTGCAGTCACGGCTTACTGCACCCTTGACCTCCTAAACTCAAGTGGTCCTCCTCAACCTCTCACAATGAATGCTGTTTTAACAAGTAGTCTGCTGGGAATCACAGGTGTGAGCCACCGTGCCTGTGTTACTGTGTTTTTCTTAAATAACATCTTTATTGAGATACAATTCACATGCCATAAAATTCACCCCTTTTAATGTGTACAAGGCTTAGTGTGGTGGCTCATGCCTGTAATTCCAGCACTTTGAGAGGCCGGGACAGGAGTATCACTTGAGGCCAGGGGTTTGAGACGAGCCTGAGCAACACAGCAAGTCCCCATCTCTAAAAAAATAAAATTAACTAGACTTGATGGCACATGCTTGTAGTCATAGCTACTCAGGTGACTGAGGCAGGAGGACCACTTGAGCTCAGAGTTTGAGGTTATAGTGAGCTATGATCATGCCACTGCACTCCAGGCTGGGCAACAGAGCAAGACCTATCTAAAAATAAATCAATTAATTAAATAAAGTAAGTCTACAAAGTTTTGCAACCATCACCATTATCCAATTGCATTTTCCTCATCCACAGCCCACCTGACAACCCATACCTATTAGTAGTCACTCCCCATTCCTCCTCAGTCAGCCCTTGGCATCTACTAGTATGGTTTTTTGCTTTTTTCTTTTTTTAGACTAATGCTCTGTATGTATTTTTTTTTTACACAGGAGTTTCGCTCTTGTTGCCCAGGCTGAAGTGCAATGGCACAATCTCGGCTCACAGCTAAGATCTTTGTTTATATCTCAATAAAGATGTTATTTTAAAAAACCTCCACCTCCCAGGTTCAAGCAATTCTCCTGCCTCAGCCTCCCAAGTAGCAAGAATTACAGGCATGTACCACCAGGCCCGGCTGATTTTTGTATTTCTTTTTAAGTAGAGATGGGGTTTCTCTATGTTTGTTGGGCTGGTCTTGAACTCCTGACCTCAGGTGATCATCCGCCTCGGCCTCCCAAAGTGCTGGGGATACAGGCAGGAGCCACCGGACCTGGCCAATGAATGCTATTTTAACAAGTAGTCTGCTTTTTGTCTCTGTAGATTTGCCTATTGTAGACATATTGTAAAAATAGAATCAGCTGGGCGCAGCGGCTCATGGCCTGTAATTGCAGCACTTTAGGAGGCCAAGGCGGGCAGATCACTTGAGGTCAGGAGTTCGAGACCAGCCTGGCCAACATGGCGAAACCCCTTCTCTACTAAAAATACAAAAATTAGCCAGGCATAGTGGTGCGTGCCTATAATCCCAGCTACTTGAGAGGCTGAGGCAGAAGAATCACTTGAATCTGGGAGACAGAGTTTGCAGTTAGCTGAGATCAAGCTGCTGCACTCCAGCCTGGGCAACAGAGTGAGACTTCATCTCAAAAAACAGCAACAAAAAAAACAGAAGAATCATCACTATTGTGTCTAGGGCATAGTTTAGTAACTTGCTGAACAATTTGATTCTTCCAGGGTTTGCTTTACACTTTGTTATGCCTTCCATGACTAGCCCTTTTCACTTAGTGTAATATTTTAAAGTTTCATCTGTGTTTTAGCACATATGAATCATTCATTCCTTTGCATTGCCAAATAATACTCCTTTTTTGGATATACTACATTTTGTTTATTCACCAGTTGAACTTTTGGGTTGTCTCTGCATTTGGCTATTATGAATAGTGCTACTGTGAATATTTGTGTGCACCTTTTTTTGTTTGAACTTATGGTTGCATTTCTCTTGAGTATATATACACACAGGAGTGGATGGCTAGGTCATTTGACAATTCTACTTTTAACCTTTTGAGGAACTGCCAGACTATATTCTGAAGCAGTTGCACTATTTTACAATCCCACCAGCAATGTGTATGGGAATTTTCCACATTCTTGCCAACACTTGTCCCTTGTCTTTTTTGTTACAGCCATCACAGTGGCTGTGAAGTAATATCTCATTGTGTCATTTTGATTTGCTTTCCCCTGGTGACTAAGATGTTTAGTATCTTTTCATGTGCTTTTTTGTCGGTTTTTTGTTTGTTTGTTTGTTTGTTAAAGGGTCTCACTCTGTCACTCAGACTGGAGTGCAGTGGTACAGTCATGGCTCACTGCAGCCTCAACCTCCTGGGCCCAAGCAGTCATCCCACCTAAGTGGCCTGCATAGATAGACAGGGCTACAGGCATGTGCTACCATGCCTGGCTAATTTTTTTTTTTTTTTTCTTTTTTTCTGTAGAGATGGAGTCTCACTACATTGTCAAGTCTGGTCATTCCCAGGCTCAAGTGATCCTCCTGCCTTGGCCTCCCAAACTGCTGGGATTGTAGGTGCGAGTCACTGTGCCTAGCCATTTGTTTATTTTCTTGGGAAAACTGTCTGTTTAAATTATTTGCTGCCCTTGGCTCTTGCTTTATCTTATTACATGCCAGAAATCCTCCTTACCTCTTGACTTTTTTCTTCTTCCCTCTTCAGAGATACAATATAACCATTATACCAGTGGTTTAGAGTTTAAGCTACTGTGATGTGACACCTATTTCTACATCTTACTGTACCAACTATTGTATCTTGGTTTAGTTACTTAATCCTGCAGAGCCTCAGTTTTCTTGTCTATAAAACAAAGGTACCAGTACTTCCCTCACCCCTTTGTTGTTTTGAATAAGATGTTGTATGTAAAGTAGTTAGAATAGGACCTGACACCCACCAGGTATTCCATAAATGTTAGCTGCTAGAGTATTCTACTCCTACCCATGAAAGATTAACTGCCACAGGAATTGCCCTCCTGCCATAAAGTGAGAAAACCAGATAAAATCTATGAAACCACAGTTTTCACAACATTGAAAAACGGGAAACATGGGACTGTTATCTCTTGAGAGAAGGGAAAAAAACAAGGTGATCCCTACAATTGCCCTGACTAGGCACAGTTTCTAGGCTGTAGCAAAGGAAAGAGAACCAAAACAGAAACTGGCAACCTTATTGACAAGAGACAGAGACAACAGTCTGAGAAGAATAAGGCAAAGTGCTGAAAAGACCGGAACTGCACAGAGATCTACAGAGAGAGCCCCTCAGTTTTTGCCTGTATATTGATCTGTGCATGAATAAGATGAAACTCCTCAAAGCCCAAGATAGAACCTTCAGAAAGCAGTTGACAGAATAATTCGCAAAACTCATGATTTGTATTCCCACCAGCTAGTATGAAGAGTAGTGAAACTAATTTGTTTTTTATTTTTAATTCTTTCAAATTTTTTTATTTTTTAAGACAGGGTTTCACCATGTTGGTCAGGCTGGTCTTGAACTCCTGACCTCAGGTGATCTGCCCGTCTTGGCCTCCAAAGTGCTTGGATTACAGGCATGAGCCACCACGCCCGGCCAAACAGATTTTTTTTTTTTTTTTTTTTTCTGAGAAGGAGTCTCACTCTGTTGCCAAGGCTAGAGTGCAGTGATGCGATCTCAGCTCACTGCAACCTCTGCCTCCAGGATTCAGGCAATTCTCCTGCCTCAGCCTCCTGGGTAGCTGTGATTACAGGCATGAACCACCATGGGTGGCTAATTTTTTTTGTATTCTTCGTGGAAACGGCGTTTCACCATGTTGGTCAGGCTGGGGACTAATTTAGTCTCAGAATAAAAGCTGTTCTGGAGCCTCCATAACAAAGTATAAAGCAAGCCTTGGAAGAATCAAACAGATCAGCAACTTACTTAATTGTGTACCACACTAACACCAAATATCCTTTAAAGGAATAATTTAAAGGAGCACCCTTCAAACAAAACCCATTACCCAGAAATATAAGTCACAAAGCTCTGTGTTTAATCAGTAATTATCAAGTGTGCAAAAATACTGACTTACATGACCAGTAAGCTGAGGAGGGGTAATCAGTCAATAGGAAAAAAACCCAGAGTGACAATGGTAATCGAATATAAAAGAACCGGCCGGGCATAGTGGCTCATGCTTGTAATCCCAGCACTTTGAGAGGCCAAGGCGGGTAGACCACCCGAGGTCAGGAGTTCAAGACCAGCCTGGCCCAACATGGTGAAACCCTGTCTCCACGAAAAATACAAAAAATTAGTCAGGCATGGTGGCGGGCACCTAAAAATTAGCCTCTCGTGGTGGCGGTTGCCTGTAATCCCAGCTACTCAGGAGGCTGAGCCAAGAGAATCACTTGATGAATGGGGGAGGCAGAGGTTGCAGTGAGCCGAGATCATACCATTGGACTCCAGCCTGGGCAACAAGCTTGAACTCCATCTCAAAAAAAAAAAATCTTAAGCCAGGTATGGTGGCTGACACTTGTAATCCCAGCACTTTGGGAGACTGGATTGGGAGGATCACTTAAGCCCAGGAGTTCAATTCTAGGCTGGGCAATATAGCAAGACCCCATCTCAACCAAAAAAAAAAAACGAAGGAGAACTTTAATGTAGCTATTATACATCTTATAAATAGGATTAAGAACTTAAAGAAAAATATGATGTGATGAGGAGAGAAGAGAAGATATATAAAGGCCCAAATGAAAACATCTAGAGATGAAAAATATCTCAAATATTACACCAGATGAGATTAACAGCAGATTAGATACTGTAGAAGAAGAAGAAAAAAAAGTGAATTTGCAGACATGATAAAAGACACTATGTAAAACAAAGAACAGAGAAAAATGACTGGCATTTATTAATTAAAGAATGCCTTGCAAAGCTGCAGGAAATACCAGTTGGTCTACCAAACCTTTCTTTCAGAAAGAAAGAGTGGAAGAACAGAGACAGAAAAAATATTTAAATAAAATCAAAAAATTTCCACATTTGATGAAAACTATGTAAACACAAATTTAACAATAAACTCCCAACAAAAGAAACATTAAGAAAACCACACCAAAGTACATTTTGTGTAGAGTAAAAAAGATAAGAATGACAGCCAATTTGTCAGAAGTCCTGTAGGCCAGAAGACAACAGAAAACAATGGAATGAACTTTTTTTGTTGTTTTTATTCCTTGATATGGAGTCTCACTCTGTTGTCCAGGGTGGAGTGCAGGGGCGTGACTCAACCTTAGTACAACCTCCGCCTCCTGAGTTCAAGTGATTCTCCTGTCTCAGCCCCTCCAAGTAGCTGGGATTATAGTCTTGTGCTGCTATGCCCCGCTAATTTTTTTTTTTTTTTTTTTTGTATTTTTAGTAAAGATGGGGTTTCGCCATATTGGTCAGGCTGGTCTCAAACTCCTGACCTCAGGTGACCTACCCACCTCAGCCTCCTAAAGTGCTGGGATTACAGGCATGAGCCACTGCGCCCAGCCTACAAATATTTTTTAAAAGTAGCTGGGCATGGTGGCACATGCCTTTGGTCCCAGCTACTTGGGAGGTTGAGGTGGGAGGATCACTTGAGCCTGGGAGGTTGACACGCTGCAGTAAGCCGTGATCACTCCACTGCACTCTAGCCTAGGCACCAGAGTGAGACTCTGTCTTAAAAAATAAAAAAAAAAAAAAAACGAGTGACCATTCTATCATCTGTTCTCAGACCAAGAAAAGTTGACAGAATGCACCACCAGCAGATCCACAATATACTAAAGTTAATTATTCAGGCAGAAGAAAATGATATGATATGGAAATAAGAACTTACACAAAGTAATGAAGAACATCCTACATGGTATATATGAGTAAATAGAAAAGATCTCTTTTTCTCATTTATAATCTTTTTAATGGTTGTTTAAAAGCAAAAATAAGCCTGGTGTGGTGGCTCACACCTGTAATCCCAGCACTTTGGGAGGCCAAAGCAGGCAGATTAGAGGTCAGGAGATCAAGACCACCCGGCCAACATGGTGAAACCCCATCTTTACTAAAATATAAAAAATTAGCTGGGTGTGGTGGCACACACCTGTAGTCCCAGCTACCCGGGAGGCTGAGACAGGAGAATCGCTTGACCCCGGAAGGCAGAGGTTACAGTGAGCCGAGATTGCACCACTGCACTCCAGCCTGGCGACAGAGCGAGACTCAGTCTCAAAAAATATAAAAGGCAAAAGTAGCAACAATGTATTGTGGGGTTTATAATATATGTAAAATTCAAATATATAATAGTAGCACAGAGGAAAAGAGGGAAAATGGAAGTATAGTTTTTTAAGGATCTTACATTAAATGTAAAGTGAAATTAATATTTGGAGATAGACTCTGATAAGTTACAGATTAATACTGAAAATGCTAAGGCAACCACTTTTTTTTTTTTTTTTTTTTGAAACAGAGTCTCACTCCGTCACCAGGCGCCAGGCTGGAGTGCAGTGGCGCGACCTCAGCTCACTGCAACTTCCACCTCCTGGGTTCAAGCAATTCTCCTGCCTCAGCCTCCCGAGTAGCTGGGACTACAGGCACGTGCCACCATGCCCAGCTAATTTTTTTGTATTTTTAGTAGAGACGGGGTTTTACCATGTTGGCCAGGATGGTCTCGATCTCTTGACCTCATGATCCACCCGCCTTGGCCTCCCAAAGTGCTGGGATTACAGGCGTGAGCCATTGTGCCCAGCCTCTAAAGCAACCACTTAAAAACAAAGACATATAGCTAATAAGTCAAAATGGAAAGCAAAATCAAATCACAAAAAATATGCAAGTAATTCAAAAGAAGACAGGAAAAATGAAACCAAAAAGAAATGGGACTAGCCGGGTTCAGTGCCTCACACCTGCAATCCCAATACTTTTGAGAAGTCAAGGTGGGGGTTACTCGAATCCAGGAGTTCAAGACAAGCCTGGGCAACACAGCAAGACTTCCATCTCTACAAAAAATTTAAAAATTAGCTCGGCTTGGTGGAATGCACCTGTGGTTCCAACTACTCGGAGGCTGATGGGGGAGGATCATGTAAACTCAGAAGATTGAGGCTGCAGTGAGCTGTGAGTGTACCACTGCACTCCAGCCTGGGTGACAGAGTGTAACCCCGTCTCAAAAAAAGAAAAGTTAAACAATTAACTTTTAAAAAAAGATTATAAATGAGAAAAATAGATATTTTATATTTACTAAGCTTCTGCCTACACGATAAAAAAGAGAAAGTGTAGTTTACCAATGAGAGAATGAGAGATGCAGGCACAGTGGCATGTGCCTATAATCTCATCTACTTGAGAGTCTTAGGTGGGAGTATCACTTTAGCCCAGGAGTTTGAGGCCAGCAGAGGAACATAGTGAGACCCTATCTCTTTAAAATAATAATAATAAAAAGAATGCAAAGACCTCAATATATTTTAGACATTAAAATGATAAGTAAAATTATGAACATTATTATGCCAATAAATTTTTTTTTTTTGAGACAGAGTCTATCTCTGTCGCCCAGGCTGGAGTGCAGTGGCACAAGCTCAGCTCACTGCAACTTCCACCTCCTGGGTTCAAGTAATTCTCCTGCCTCATCCTCCCGAGCAGCTGGGATTACAGGTGCCCACCACCATGCCCGGCCAATTTTTTGTATTTTTAGTAAAGACAGGTTTTCACCATGTTGGCCAGGCTGGTCTCGAACTTCTGACCTCAGGTGATCCACCCACCTCCGCCTCCCAAAGTTCTGAGATTATAGGCATGAGCCACCATGCCCAGCCTTCACATGTCTTCTCAAAATGTAAAGTTTTAAACTTTTATATTAAGCCGGGTGTGGTGGCACACACCTGTAATCCCAGCACTTTGGGAGGCCAAGGAGAGTGGATCACCTGAGGTCAGGAGTTTGAGACCAGCCTGGCCAACGTGGTGAAACCCTGTCTCTACTAAAAATACGAAAAATTGGCCAGACACGGTGGCAGGCGCCTGTAATCCCAGCTGCTCGGGAGGCTGAAGCAGGAAGATCACTTAAACCCAGGAGGCGGCGGTTGCAGTGAGCCAAGATTGCACCACTGCATTCCAGCCTGGGTGACAGAGCGAGATTCCATCCAAAAAAAAAAAAATAAAGACACTGTTAAGAAAATGAAAATAGGCTGGGCATGGTGGCTTATGCCTATAATCCCAGCACTTTGGGAGGCTGAGACTGGTGGATCATGAGGTCAGGAGTTTGAGACCAGCCTGACCAACATGGTGAAACCCTGTCTCTACTAAAAATACAAAAATTAGCTGAGCATGGTGGTGTCCACCTGTAATCCCAGCTACTGAGGAGGCTGAGGCAGGAGAATCACTTGAATCTGGGAGACGGAGGTTGCAGTGAGCCCAGGTGGCACCAGATGGCGACAGAACAAGACTCCATCTGAAAAAAAAAAAAAAAAATGAAAATAGCCCAGGCACCTGTAATCTGAGCATTTTCAGAGGCCAAGGCAGTGGGATTGCTTGAGCCCAGGAGTCCAAGACCAGCCTAGGCAACATAGAGAGACCTCATCTCTACAAAAAAAAATTAAAAAGTTAGTGAGATGTGGCTTGCACCTGTGGTCCCAGCTACTCAGGATGTTGAGGTGGGAGAATCATTTAACCCTGGGAGGTTGAGGCTGCAGTGAGCCGTGATTGTGCCATTGCACTCCAACCTGGGTGACAGAGTGAGACCCTGTCTCCAAAAAAAGAGAAAATGAAAAGCTACTGTGCATAGTGGTGCACACCTATAATCCCAGCTACCTGGGAGGCTAAGACAGAAGGATCTCTAGAGGCCAGCAAGAGTTTGACACCAGCCTTGGCAAACAAGCCGATTCTTTTGTTGTTGTTCTGTTTTGGTTTGGTTTTGTAGAAATGGGGTCTCACTGTGTTGCCCATGCTGGTCTTTAACTCTTCCGCTCATGCAATTCTTCCACCTTGGCCTCCCAAAGTGCTGGGGACTACAGGTGTGAGCCACCATGCCAGCCCAAGCTGGTTTTAAAAAGATTTGAACAGATACCTCATCAGAAAAAATAGATCAATGGCAGATAAGTACATGGAATAAATTATTCATTAGGGAAATACAAGTTAAAACCATAATGAGAAATCATTATGTCTACTAGAATGGCTAAAATTTTTAAGACTGACAGTAGCAAGTATTATCAGGGATGTGGAGGAAGTAGATCTCTTAAATATTGCTGGTAGGAATGCAGATTGGTACCATCACTTCGGAAAGCAATAAGGTCATTTCTTACAAAGTTATAAAACTAAAACTTAGGTATGACATGGCATGCCACTGCTAGGTATTTACAAGAGAAATGAAAACATTTCCACAAAAAGACCTGTACATGAATGTTTATAGCTGCTTTATTTGTTTGTTTTTGAGACAGGATCTCTCTGTTGCCCAGGCTGGAGTGCAATGGAGCGATCTCTGCTCACTCAAGCCTCTGCCTCCCAGGCTCGAACAATCCTCCTATCTCAGCCTCTCAAGTAGCTGGGACCACAGGCATGTACCACCACGCTCAGCTAAGTTTCGTTGTTTTTGTTTTGTTTTGTTTTGTTTTTTTTGTAGAGACAGTGTTTTGCCATGTTGTCCAGGCTGATCTCAGACTCCTGGGCTCAAGTTCCTGGGTCCACCTCAGCCTCCCAAAGTCCTGGGATTACAGGCGTGAGCTACTGCATCCAGCCATATAGCAGCTTTATTTATGATAGCCAAAAATTGGAAACAGTCCAGATGTTCACCAGCTGATGAATAGATAAGCAAATTATGGTATATTTATACCATGGAATACTACTCAGCTATAAAAAGGAATGAATTACTAATACAACAATATAGATGAGTCTCAAAAGCATTATGCTAAGTGAAGGAAACCCAACACAAATAACTGCATCCTACATGCTTCTAGTATTATAAAGTTGATCACTGATGGTCAGGGCTTAAGGGAAGAGAATTGACTTGACTGCAAAGAGCCTGAGATAACTTTTGGAGATGGAATAGGAAGGTTCTGTGTCATGATTATGGTAGTTGTTCATTCAGTTTCTCTAAACTCACTAAGGTAAACACTTTAAATTGCTGAATTTATTTATAAATTATACCTCAGGTTGGGCTCAGTGACTCATGCCTGTAATCCCAGCACTTTGGGAAGCCAAGGCAGGACCGGGAACTTGAGCCCAGGAGTTCAAGAACAGCCTGGGCAACATGGCAAAACTCCATCTCTACAAAAAAATACAAAAATTACTCAGAGGTGATGGTGCACTCCTGTAGTCCCAGCTACTCTGCAGGCTAGGGTGGGAGGATGGCTTAAGCCAGAGAGGTGGAGGTTTTGGTGAGCCAAGATCAAGCCACTAGTCTCCAGCATGGATGATAGAGCCAGACCTTGTCTCAAAAATAAGTAAATAAATAAAATCTCAGTAAAGCAGGGGCTTTTTGTTTTTTTAGGTTAGCTATTTGGCCTTTGGGGTTCTGAAACTCCCACTCAGAAGGATCCATTTTGTGACCCTTATAAAATAAGTGAAATCATTAATTTCTATTTCAGAGACAGAGGAGATAGGTGATGAAGAAGTTTTCTCCTGGTTGAAGTGTGCAAAAGGACAGTCCCACGAACCAGAGAATCTCATGCCCACACAAATTATTCCTGGCACAGGTAAGGAAATTCCTTTTTTATATTTGGTGGAAGAAATGTTTTTAGTTGAGATAGCCATACAACATAAAAATTTTGAAATGTTTTATCTTAGCCTGATTTTTTCTTTTAAGCATCATCAGATTTCTCTGAGAATTTGGATCTTTATTGTTGTTTTTGTAAGAGACATGGTCTGCTCTGTAATCCAGGCTGTAGTGCAGTGGCGTGGTCATAGCTTTCTGCAGCCTTGAATTCCTGGCCTCAAGAGATCCTCCCTCCTTGACCTCCTAAAGTGCTGGGAGTAAAGGCATGAGCAACCGTGCTCAGCCAAATTTGGATCTTTTTATGTGTTTTAGTGTGCATGTGGCCACTGCACACTCTACTCCCCATTTCTGTTCAGAGGAACTGATTTTGTTTCCAGATATCATTTCACATTCCTGTGGTTGGCTGGAATTTATTCTTTATAAATTATACCTCAGGTTGGGTGCAGTGACTCACACCTGTAATCCCAGCACTTTAGGAAACCAGAATGAAAAAGCCAGTGCCTAAGCTTTCAGAAAGACTTCTGGTTTTAGGCTTATAAAACTCCAGCTAAAATGTTTACACTCTTGAACACTAAAGAATCTACCCCTAGAGTTTCTCCTGGAGGACACCATGTTAATGTTTACTAGATGAGGGAAAGGAGTGTAGCTTAGTGCTTAAAAGTAACAGAACTTTAGGGGTAGATATACCTGGACTAAAATGTTTAAGTGCTTCCGTTTACCAGCTTTCTGTACTTGAGCAAATGACTTAACTTCTCTCAGTCTTGGTTTGATCATCAAAAATTGAAGATAAAAGCAGCTACCTGGCTGAGCACGGTGGCTCACACCTGTAATCCCAGCACTTTGGGAGGCTGAGGTGGGCGGGTCACAAGGTCAGGATATTGAGACCATCGTGGCTAACACAGTGAAACCCTGTCTCTACTACAAATACAAAAAAATTAGCCGGGCATGGTGGCAATAGCGTGTAGTCCCAGCTACTCAGGAGGCTGAGACAGGAGAATTGCTTGAACCCAGGAGGTGGAGGTTGCAGTGAGCCAAGATCGTGCCACTGCACTCCAGCCTGGGTGACAGAGACTCTGTCTCAAAAAAAAAGAGCTACCTTACTGAAATGTGGTAAGGATTGAGAAAGATAATGTAAAGAAGACTCTTAGCACAATATGTGGCATATATGAGTATTCTGGTGTTATTTTTATTGTTACCTTTTTTCCCAGCTCTTTACAATATTGGAGACATGGTACATGCTGCCCGGGGCAAGTGGGGAATTAAAGCAAACTGCCCTTGTATCAGTCGACAGAGCAAATCTGTGTTGAGACCTGCCGTCACCAATGGGATGTCACAGGTAAACTGGTGTGAGTGGGTATAACTAAGTGAAGCTTAAGTTTTTTTTGTACCAGGAAATGCCCCCTTTTCAGCTCTGTTATGCCAGGCTACTATAGGATTCCTAGGGAATTAGGGGATGAAGAAGCCTTTCTAGAGAGAGCTCAAAGAACTTTACTTAAAGGATTATTTAATTACTCCTGATTGGTACAGTTGCTCTTCATTCATCTTTTTTTTTTTTTTTTTTTGAAAGAAAGAGTGAAAGAAAGAAAAAAAGAATGAGAGAGAGAAAGAGGAAGAGATAGGGAGAGGTTTTTTGTTTTTGTTTTTTTTTTGAGGCAGAGTCTTGATCTGTTGCCAGGCGACAGGCTGGAGTGCAGTGGCGCAATCTTGGCTCACTGCAACCTCCGCCTCCCGGGTTCAAGCAATTCTCCTGCCTCAGCCTCCCGAGTAGCTGGGACTACAGGCACACGCCACTACGACCAGCTAATTTTTGTGTTTTTTTAGTGGAGACAGGGTTTCACCATGTTGGCCAGGATGGTTTCGATCTCTTGACCTCATGATCCGCCTGCCTCGGCCTCCCGAAGTGCTGGGATTACAGGCATGAGCCACCATGCCCAGCCTGCTGGGTTTACAGGTGTGAGCCACCACGCCCAGCCTTCATTCATCTTTAAACCAGTTCAAGGTTGACTAATAGCACAAAGAGATTCTTAGCATCTTGTCAAGATGTATACCTCAGGATTTTTGTATGGGTAAAGAACATAGAAAAGGTTGCTAAGAATACTGCTGGTCTTCTTGAGTCTTATCTGAGATGATACATGGTCCCTATCACTGGATTCATCTCAGATACAGAAGACAGAAATATGAAGATTGGTTCACTGAGTTGGGTTCAGAGGCAGTGGTTTTCACATTGCTTTGTCAGTTTTTGTTTTGAGACAGTCTCACTCTGTTGCCCAAGCTAGAGTGTAATGGCGTGATCTTGGCTCACTGCAACCTTTGCCTCCCAGGTTCAAGCGATTCTCGTGCCTCGGCCTCCTGAGTAGCTGGTATTACAGGCATGTGCCACCACACCCGGCTAAGTTTTGTATTTTTAGTAGAGACAGAAGTTTCACCATGTCGCTTAGGCTGGTCTCAAACTCCTGACATCAGGTGATCCGCCCACTTCGGACTCCCAAGATGCTGGGATTATAGGTGTGAGCCACTGCACTTGGCCTGTTTTTTTGTTTTGTTTTGTTTTTGTTTTTGTTTTTTATCAGAGTCTCACTCTGTCACCCAGCTGGAGCTCAGTGGTGCAATCTCGGCTCACTGCAACCTCCGCCTCCCGGGTTCAAGTGATTCTCCCGCCTTAGCCTCCTGAGTAGCTGGGATTACAAGCATGCACCACCATGCCCAGCTAATTTTTTGTATTTTTAGTAGAGACAGGGTTTCACCATATTGGCCAGGCTGGTCTTGAGCTCCTGACCTACAACCAACTGCTTACACTCCAAGGCCTTTCTGGCAACACTGCTATAACACATTGTTGATGATAAGAGGCACAGGGATTAATGCTGAGGGGTCTCAAGATATATTTTCAGTAGAGTTGACTATATAGAGTATGTAAATACTCTAGATAGAGCAAATTATTTGGAAAAATCAATAATAGAGTAATAAATGGCTGGGCACGGTGGCTCACGCCTGTAATCCCAGCACTTTGGGAGGCCGAGGCGGGTGGATCACGAGGTCAAGAGATCGAGACCATCCTGGCCAACCATGGTGAAACCCTGTCTCTACTAAAAAAATACAAAAATTAGCTGGGCATGGTGTCGCATGCCTGTAGTCCCAGCTACTTGGGAGGCTGAGGCAGGAGAATTGCTTGAACCCGGGAGGCACAGATTGCGGTGAGCGGAGATCGTGCCACTGCTCTCCAGCTTGGCGCCTGGCAACAGCGAGACTCTGTCTCAAAAAATAGAAAAAAAAAATAGAGTAATAAACATTTATTTAGCATTTATGTGTGTCAGAACCATGCTAAGCCCTTTGCATATACTATGTTATGTAATCCTAAGAACAGTACTATGGTCATTAAATTACCAATTTGCCATTGTATAAATTGTGTCAGACATGCTAACTCTTTATTCTAGATTGCAAACTTCAAGGCTTGTTCAATGATCACAGAATGTAGCCTGGTTTCTGGCATGTTGTATGACTCAATAAATATATTTTGAATTAAAGAATGTATGAAATGCCAGTTTATGGTACAGATAATTCTTCCCAGACCTATTTAGTATGTGAAACCATTACTAGTCATGTTGTCAAGGACAGCACTCTAATCATGTTGACCTTCTGTGTTTTAGCTTCCTAGCATAAACCCTAGTGCCTCTTCTGGAAACGAAACTACCTTCTCAGGCGGAGGAGGACCAGCAGCAGTAACAACTCCAGAGCCGGACCATGTTCCTAAAGCCGACAGCACTGACATCAGATCTGAAGAGCCTCTGAAAACAGACAGTTCGGCATCAAATAGCAATAGTGAACTGAAAGCCATCAGGCCTCCTTGCCCTGACATGGCTCCACCCTCCTCTGCCCTGCACTGGTTGGCAGATTTAGCAACCCAAAAGGCTAAAGAAGAAACAAAAGGTGAGATGCATACAAACCTCTGCTCTGCCTGTGGTGGAACTCAAGAGTTTGTTCCAGGATTCTTTGAACTCACACATTACCATTCACATTTATGAAACATGCCACTTGCTTTCTCTGGCTGATCACATAAAAATGAAGGACTGTCTTTCAGTTTCTTTCTAGAAATGGAGCTTCTCTAAAAAGGCACATGCCTGGCCTCTACCCTGCCTACCCTAGATCTCCTTAGTCAGAATTTATACAAGGTTTTGGTTTTTTTTTTTTAGAAGCAGTTTCGCTTTTGTTGCCCAGGCTGGAGTACAATGGCGCGATCTCAGCTCACCACAACCTCTGCCTACTGGGTTCAAGCGATTCTTCTGCCTCAGCCTCCCAAGTAGCTGGGATTACAGGCATGCGCCACCACACCCGGCTAATTTTTTTGTATTTTTAGTAGAGACGGGGTTTCTGCATGTTGGTCAGCCTGGTCTCGAACTTCTGACCTCAGATGATCTGCCCACCTTAGCCTCCCAAAGTGCTGGGATTATAGGTGTGAGCCACTGTGCCCAGCCACATACAGGGTTTTTAACAAGATTCTCAGATGGTTCTGTTATGCAGCCAGGATTGAGAGCTAGACTTAGAGCAGAAGTTTTCAATGGGTATAAGAAGCACCTGGGAAATGGTTTAAAATACAGATTCTTGTGCCCCACCCAGAACTATGAAATCAGAATCTCGGGGTAATGATCTCCATTTTTGACAAGCACTCCAAGTGACTTCAGTACAGGTATTCTGGAGATCCACTTGAAACACTGTCTTAGAAAGTAAGGGAGATGAAAGATGAATGAGAACAAAAGAGAGTTTGAAATTCAGATTTGGTAAAGAAGTAGTAGGAGAGCTTCTTCTTGGCTGTGAGACCTCTTGTAATTATAGCTTGTCAGGCTTGACCCAAACAGAGCATACACAGTTTGGGGGGTGCAGGGGAAGGGAGATAATCGTTCCTTCTTCCCACGTGACTGATTTTTAGGAGTCAGTTGTGTGCTGGGTATTACTTTTTGTACTTAATGCTATTCCCGGTTATGTTCTTACAGAAGCAGGGTCCCTGAGGTCGGTGCTCAATAAAGAGTCTCATTCACCCTTTGGGCTGGACTCATTCAACTCCACTGCAAAGGTCTCTCCGTTGACTCCAAAGCTTTTTAACAGTCTGTTGCTGGGTCCCACTGCCTCCAACAATAAAACCGAAGGCTCTAGCCTTCGAGACCTCCTTCACTCCGGGCCTGGAAAACTTCCTCAAACCCCTTTGGACACAGGCATACCTTTTCCCCCGGTCTTCTCTACATCCTCAGCAGTAAGTGTCCTCTCTGCAACTCTAGCCTTTGCTGCCTTTCCATGAAAGAACCGTCAGAGGTCTGATAATTGGGTTAGAGGGCACATGGGTGATTTGTGTTCTCTACATTGTCAAGCTGACAAGGTCTCTCTTTAAAGTTTTGGGAATGTTTGAGATCGTTTTAAGTAGTGAACCTTTTGTACCATGTTAGGAAGTCAGTAAAAGTTAAGAATTTGAAGTTTTTCAATCAGCAGAAAAGTTAATACAATGATTGCTTGATTTTCTTGATAATAGCAGGTGTTAATTTTTTTTAACCTGGATAGTACATTTGTATTGTATTCTCTTGGATAGCTAATAGATATCTGAAACCCTTAATGCATGTAAGCCTGAACTCCTGATCTTCTGATCATAAGCCTGCTTCTCCTTAGTTTTCTCTTACTGGTCAGTGGCATCTCTGTCCTTCTGATTGCTTGCACCAGAAATCTTAGAATCATTTGGGAATCACCTGTCTTACCTTTCATATCTAATTTGTTAACACATCCTTTCAAATTTGATCTTCCAACTATATTCAGAATCCACTTAATTTTCATCAGCTCTATTGTTTCTCTCTGGTCTGAGCCAACATCTTGCCTAAGTTTTTGCAATAAATTCCTTACAGGTCCCCTTGTTTCTGCCCTTCACAATCAAAATGTATTTTCTTTTTTTTTGAGACGGGGTCTCGCTATGTTGCCCAGGCTGAAGTGTAGTGGCTATTCACATGCATGATCCCACTACTGATCAGCATGGGAGTTTTGACCTACTCCATTTCCAACCTAGGCTGGTTAACCCCTCCTTAGGTAACCTGGTGGTTTCCCGCTCCCGGGAGGTCACCATATTGATGCTGAACTTAGTGCGGACACCCGATCGGCATAACGCACTACAGACCAGAAATCCTGGACTCAAGAGATCCTCCAGCCTCAGCCTCCCGAGTAGCTGGGACTACAGGCACGCGCCACCACGCCCAGCCAACAATGTATTTTCAACACAGTAGCTAGAATGGTTCTTTTAAAATATAAGTCATCCCACTGGCAGCTTTTTATTAAGAAATAAAAATTTAAAAAGAATGAAAAGGAAAAAAATAATACAAGTCAGATCATATCACCTCTGCCTGAAATCCTCCAAGGGCTTCCTCTTTATCTCATAAGATGAGCAGAGTCCTTATAGTGCTTACAGATGAATAGAATACGCACTTGGACTATGAGGCTATAGTCTTATCTGTTCCTCCTCCCCTCACCTCTGTGACTTCAACTACCACACTCTGTCCTGTTCACTCCATTCCAGCCACACCCACCTTCTTGCTGTTCTTTGAACCTGACCGGGCATGCTCCCTCTTCAGGGCCTTTGCACTTGCTATTTCCTCTACCTAGAATTTCTTTCCCATGTAGCCCCCTTGCTTGCTTCATCATCAGCTCCCTCACCTACCTCCTGAAATGTTACTCTCAGTAACCCTTTCTTTGTGCATCACCCTTTCTAAAATTCCATCACACTGTCACCTCTGCACATAGCTATTTTCCCTGCTTTGTTTTTTTCATAGCACTCATTACCATCTGACCTATTGTATATTTTATTTTCTGTCTCTTGCCTCTCCTAAAGGCATTTATTCCTGTTTTATTCTGTAGTATATCCCTAGGGCCATGTGTTTGATCCAGTCAAGTTTAGTAAGCATTTATTGAATTAATGCATTCTCAAGGTACAACATCTAAAAGACAGAAAAGAGGCGGGGCACGGTGACTCATGCCTGTAATCTCAGCAATTTGCGAGGTTGAGGCGGGCGGATTACCTGAGGTCAGGAGTTCAAGACCAGCCTGACCAACATGGAGAAACCCCATCTCTATTAAAAATACAAAATTAGCTGGGCCAGGTAGTGAGCACCTGTGATCCCAGCTACATGGGAGGCTGAGGCAGGAGAATCGCTTGAACCCGGGAGGCTGAAGTTGCAATGAGACAAGATCATGCCATTGCACTCCAGCCTGAGCAAAAAGAGTGAAACTCTTTCTCAAAAAGAAAAAAGAAAGGCAGCCGGGCACAGTGGCTCACACCTATAATCCCAGCACTTTGGAAGGCTGAGGCAGGCAGATCACTTGAGATCAGGAGCTCGAGACTAGCCTGACCAACATAGCAAAACCCGGTCTCTACTAAAAAAAAATACAAAAATTAGCCAGGCATGATGGCACATGCTTGTAATCCCAGCTTGGGAGGCTGAGGCAGGAGAATTGCCTGAACCTGGGAGGCGGAAGTTGCAATGAGCCGAGATCGCACCACGCACTAGGCAACAGAGGGAGAATTTTCTCAAAAAAATAAATAAGGCTGAGTGCGGTGGTTCACGCCTATAATACCAATACTTTGGGAGGCCGAGGCAGGTGGATCACCTGAGGTCCGGAGTTCGAGACCAGCCTGGTCAACATGGTGAAACCCCATCTCTACCAAAAATAAAAAATTAGCCAGGTATAGTGGCATGTGCCTGTAATTCCAGCTACTCGGGAGGCTGAGGCAGGAGAATCGCTTGAGTCTGGGAGGTGGAGGTTGCAGTGAGCCGAGACTGCGCCACTGCACTCCAGCCTGGGCAACAGAGTGAGACTACAACTCAAAAAATTAATTAATTAATTAAAGATAGAAAAAAGATTTAGAGTGAAAAGTTTCCTTCACACCCTTGCCTCCCAGCTGCCTCGAGATGTTATCATCTGTATGCTTTCCTTGTTTTATACAAATGATCTACGCCTTGTTTCTCTAACTTTCAGTTTATATGATCTGCAAATCATTTCAAATGAATACATAAATATGTGTCATATTCTTTTTTTATTTTTTATTTTTTTATTTTTTCAAAAAGACAGGGTTTCACCATGTTGGCCAGGCTGGTCTTGAACCTAAAGTGATCCGCCTCAGCCTCCGAAAGTGCTGGGATTATAGGCGTGAGCCACCACGCCCGGCCAGTCGTATTCTGTTTTATGATTGATGGCTGAAACGTGATGAATTATGGGTGATTGAGCCTTATATATGTGGGTGATTGTTTCTCTTTTGGATAAGTAACTTTTTTTTATTTTTGAGAAGGAGTCTCACTCTGTTGTCCAAGCTGGAATGTAGTGGCACGATCTCAACTCACTGCAACCTCCACCTCCCAGGTTCAGGCAATTCTCCTGCCTCAGCCTCCCAAGTATCTGGGACTACAGGCACATGCCACCACACCTGGCTAATTTTTGTATTTTTAGTAGACACAGGGTTTCACCATGTTGGCCAGGCTGGTCTCAAACTCCTGACCTCAGGTAATCCACCCACCTAAGCCTCCCAAAGTGCTAGGATTACAGGTGTGAATCACTGCACCTGGCCTGGATAAGTTACTTTTAAAAAGCAAACAGAACAATTATTTTGGGTCCTGTTTTATGTATATTTGCTCATCATACCGCCAGTTCTTTTTCTGATTCTTCCATGATGTTACATGATTATACACACTTTATAGAGACAGGGATTAGTAATACTGTAAGCATTGGATTTATCCAGTTTATAAAAGCTCCCCTACCTTTAGTTTTGTGACCTTAGGTATGTCACTTTCATCTCTGGGCCTGAGCTTTCCCATCAGCTGAAACAGGTGAGTGATTCTCAGTGGGATAGTAGTGAGGGAAAAATTAGAGAGACAGAGACTGCTTTCAGAATATACAGTTCCTCTTGGACACTCTGGTACACCCTTTATTGAGGTGCTCCCTGCCTTGATAAATTCACTTCAGTTACTTAATTGAAGTATTGTATCCCTTGGGCCTGCTGATTAGGAAAAATTTAGAACCCTCAAACTAAATGATCTTTCTCACTCAGTTACAGCATTTAATGATCCCTGCAGTCTACATGCATATGTGCTTAGTACACTGAATGGCTGATGCCAAAGGTATTTCTTAGGACTCAAATCTATCAAGGCAAAAGGGATATTTCTATACTTTCCTTTCTTACCTAATTGTTAAGGTAAAATATGAAGGATAAAGAAACTTAAGATGTTGACTTATTAGCCCCTTCCAATTGTAAAAGACATTTTAATAACTTTCGTAGAATTTAATCAGATAGGTCAGAACTACTTGTGAATACAACTGTGAGACCGTTTTTGCAATGCCATTCTCATGGTGCTTCAGTCAAGCTTACCTAACGGATTTGTGTCTGGCAGGGAGTGAAGAGCAAGGCCAGCCTACCCAACTTTCTTGACCACATCATTGCCTCAGTGGTAGAAAATAAGAAAACCTCAGATGCTTCAAAGCGGGCCTGCAACTTGACTGATACCCAGAAGGAAGTGAAGGAAATGGTGATGGGGTTAAATGTGCTAGATCCCCATACTTCTCACTCCTGGCTCTGTGATGGGAGGCTTCTGTGTCTCCATGATCCCAGCAACAAAAATAATTGGAAGATCTTCCGGGAGTGTTGGAAGCAAGGTCAGGTAAGCAAGAATAAGTCATATTCCGAGGGCCAGCTGTCTGCCTGCCTACCACAGCTACTTGGACAATTCCAGGTCTCTCCTTTTGCCAGGGAGATTTAGACATAGTGAGGTTATTGTAATAGCCTTGCTACTTCAAGTTGTCTTGGGTTTTTAAAAGCAAGGAGATGGCTGGGCATGGTGGCTCATGCCTATAATCTCAGCACTTTGGAAGGCCAAGGCAGACAGATCATCTGAGGTCAGGAGTTCAAGACCAGCCTGGCCAACATGATGAAACCCCGTCTCTACTAAAAATACAAAAAAACTAGCTGGTCGTGGTGGTGGGCGCCTGTAATCCCAGCTGCTGAGGAGGCTGAGGCAGGAGAATCACTTGACCTGGGAGGCAGAGGGGGCAGTGAGCCAAGATCATGCCACTGAATTCTAGCCTGGGTGACAGAGCGAGATTTCGCCTCTAAATAAATAAATAAATAAAAATAAATAAATAAATAAATGCAAGGAGATTCCTAAAAACACACCATGCATCCTCTGGTTTCTAAGCTATGTAGTTCTGTGTTCTTAAAAAGGCATTTGAAATTTGTTAGGTGGTAATCTGGTATTGATAACACCTTTAGAGAAAAATCCTTAAGTGTGATTTTAACATGGGGTGGAGGAGGGTTTAGAGGTACATAGTACTTTTTCAAGGTAAATGTTTTAAGGCCACACAAGTTTTTTGTAGTGTGATTAACAATTCCTAGTTGAAAAACTTTAGCAGGTGTTGAGGAAGGGGGAGCTCATGGGTGGAATTGTCACTTTCAGTATGAGGAAGTATTCTCAAATCTCAAAGTTGTACTTGTCAGCTATTTGTCCTGTCACCTTAAAACAGTGGCAGGTATTAGGGCAACAGAAGTGATTTCCCCAGGGTGAGAATCAAGCATAACAATGGAGTAGAAGCATTTGCTTACACTTTAGTTGACATGTGGAAATCCATGCATTATAAAACTGGGAAAGAATAGAGCTTTCCTGGAGAAGAGGAGGCCCTCCTCAGGAAACCCTCCTTTCTCTCTCAGCCCTAGAGCTGGAAGTTTTTCCTAGATTGCTCTGATTGGGTTATTTTTGTTTTCATAGCCAGTGCTGGTTTCGGGGGTACATAAAAAGCTCAAGTCTGAGCTCTGGAAGCCAGAAGCCTTTAGCCAGGAATTTGGAGACCAGGATGTGGACTTGGTGAACTGCAGGAACTGTGCTATAATTTCCGACGTGAAAGTTCGGGATTTCTGGGATGGTTTCGAGATCATATGCAGTAAGTAGCTTTCATACCTAGTTCAGTAATAGCAAACTGGGAAATAAACATCTATATGCCCAGCTCTGCCTTTGAATAATAAATTATATTCTGGAGCATAATGGGGACTTGAATAAATAAATACATACATACATACAGCCAGCCAGGCACAGTGGCTCGCTTCTATAGTTTCAGCCCTTTTGGAGGCTAATGAATCTCTGAGGTCAGGAGTTCCAGACCAGCCTACCCAACTTGGTGAAACCCTGTCTCTAGTAAAAATACAAAAATTAGCTCGGTGTGGTGGTGTGTGCCTATAATCCCAGCTATTCAGGAGGCTGAGGCAAGAAAATCACTTGAACCCAGGAGGTAGAGGTTGCAGTGAGCCAAGATGGCACCACAAATAAAACCAAATTAAGGCCAGGTGTGGTGTCTCTACTGAAAAAAAAAAAAAATTAGCCAGGTGTAGTGGCAGGCACCTGTAATCCCAGCTACTTAGGAGGCTGAATCAGGAGAATCACTTGAACCTGGGAGGCGGAGATCGCAGTGAGCCAAGATCACGCCATTGCACTCCAGCCTGGGTAGCAAGAGTGAAACTCCATCTCAAAAACAAAAACAACAACAACAAAAAACAAATTATACCACATGGTAGGGTACATTCTGCCCTGGTGCCAACCATGTAGTTTACATGGCAATCACATGACTCCCAGAGCATGCCTAGGCTTAAGCATGTGATTCCATGGGCTGTACAGAGCACTTTCACTCTGAGGAAGGGGGACAGGATCCCTATGAGATGGAAAAATATGACACATACTAAAGTAGTGAGTGAGGAAAACAAAGCCCACCTAGTCTATTACGGGAGTTTACAACTCTGAAATAAGAGGTTAGTCTCCCAGGCCAAGTGCAGTGGCTCACACCTGTAATCCCAGCACTTTGGGAGGGCGAGGCCGGCGGATCACCTGAGGTCAGGAGTTCAAGACCAGCCTGGTCAACATGGTGAAACCCTGTCTCTACTAAAAATATAAAAATTAGCCAGGCATGGTGGTGGTTGCCTGTCATCCCAGCTACTCAGGAGGCTGAGGCAGGAGAATCGCTTGAACCTGGGAGGTGGAGGTTGCAGTGAGCTGAGATTACACCACTGCACTCCAGCCCAGGCGACAGAGCAAGACTATCTCAAAAAAAAAAAAAAAGATAAGAGGTTAGTGTCCTAAAACTTTGTCACTGTTGAAAATCGGACAGCAGCCAAACCAGCAGATGTTTGTGGGAGTATTCTCTGTCTTACAGAACGACTACGGTCAGAAGATGGGCAGCCAATGGTGCTCAAACTCAAGGACTGGCCTCCTGGGGAAGATTTTCGAGACATGATGCCAACGAGGTGAGTGACCTGCAGTGGTGTCATCTTCAGAAGCCATCACAAAGTAATCACAGAAAAGTGAACTTTGTCTCTTGGCTTTCTTCCCTGTTAACAACCTAAGTCATCTTTCCTGCACTTTTATAGGTTTGAAGATCTGATGGAGAACCTTCCTCTGCCAGAATATACCAAACGAGATGGCAGGCTCAATCTGGCCTCTAGGCTACCTAGCTACTTTGTAAGGCCTGATCTGGGCCCCAAGATGTACAACGCCTATGGTATGAGGGAGAGACTAAAATTGCTCTTTTGGGGGACTGTTGTTCTTATTTCAACTATAGAGGGAGATATGTGGTCACTGTCAGGTGTAGAGATGATTTCGGGCAAGTGCTGGAAAAGTGAATACTATCCAAGATGGTTTTTAATATGTTTGCTTTTGTCCTACTGGTTTTCATAACATCCATGTGGGCCCAGACCATAAGCTTACATGTCTCCAATTGTGAGGAAGTTTCCTGTCAAAAACTCTACCCAAGGAGCCATATTCTTGAGTCTAAAGAGACTTGACAAAATAATAATGAAGAGGTCTGGGTGCCATGTTACCCAGCCGGTGCTTTGTGAAGGCCAGTGATGACCTAAATCACAATGAAAGCTCAGCTATATCTGAATATGCCTAATGCCCATATCTGATTTTCTTTTCTTTTCTTTCTTTTCTTTTTTTTTTTTTTTTTTTGAGACACAGTTTAACTCTTATTGCCCAGGGTGGAGTGCAATGGTGCAATCTTGGCTTACCACAACCTCCGCCTCCCAGTTTCAAGTGATTCCCCTGCCTTAACCTCCCAAGTAGCTGGGATTTACAGGCATGCATCACCATGCCCAGCTAATTTTTGTATTTTTTTAGTAGAGACGGGGTTTCTCCATGTTGTTTAGGCTGGTCTTGAACTCCTGACCTCAGGTGATCCGCCTGCCTCATCTTGCCAAAGGGCTGGGATTACAGGCGTCAGTCACCACCACGCCCAGCCTGTTTTGTTTTTCATGGAGAGATGGTTTTTTGGAGGTAGATTTTGTTCAGTGGCCAGTGTCAATGAGAAATCAGTCTTAAAACAGTATAAAAGAGATGAGAGTGATTTGTTAATAAACGAATTTTAGGAGAGTGATTTGTTAATAAACTAATTTTAGGAGAGTGAAGTCTTGGGCCGGGCGCAGTGGCTTACACCTATAATCCCGGTACTTTGGGAGGCTGAGGCAGGCAGATCATGAGGTCTCAAGAGTTTGAGAGCAGCCTGGCCAACGTGGCAAAACCCTGTCTCTAGTAAAAATACAAAAATTAGCCAGGTGTGGTAGCACGTGCCTGTAATCCTCGCTACTGGTGAGGCTGAGACAGGAAAATTGCTTGAACCCAGGAGGTGGAATTTGCAGTGAGCCAAGATCACACCACTGCACTCCAGCCTGGGTGACAGAGTGAGACTCCATCTCAAAAGAAAGAACACCTTTGAGCACGTTTTCAGATGTAGTGTTGATGTAGATTCTTCCAAATATTGGCGCTTCACCTTGCATATTTTCCTTTCTCCTTTAGGGTTGATAACAGCAGAAGACAGAAGAGTTGGTACAACAAATCTACACTTAGATGTGTCTGATGCGGTTAATGTGATGGTGTATGTTGGGATTCCCATCGGGGAGGGTGCTCATGATGAAGGTATGATTTCTAGAACCCACTGCTTCAGAATGGTGAGGCTTTGTCTTAGGAATACAGTTGGGTGTTTTCATCCTTAGTCAGGGCCAGTGGCTTTTCTTTTTTCTTGTTTTATTCCCCTAGTAGCTTTTCCTTGTTTCTTCCAGTCCTGATGGGAAGTGGGTGCCCAGTGGATGTTGCTAGATAAAGGGGAAGATTCTAGTAGAGAAGAGTACTACATTGTGTATCTTTGACCAGTCTTTCTAGAAATGCTGCCCTTTTCCACTTTGTAGCTTCACAAAGAGGAATAAACAAAGGGCAAACAGAGTTCTGACCTGACCTATCAGTCAGGTCAGCTGTGGAATGACTGATGATAAAGCCAATTCATAGAAATGAAGCATAAAAGTGATATTTTGCTTCATTTGCATAAATGCAAATGAAGTGTGCTGTATTTGCATTTTCTGCCATCTCAGTGTTAAAATTAGTATATATTCATTATGGAAAATTCAGAAAAAGGAGATACTTTTTTTTTTTTTTTTTTTTAAAGAACATAAGTAACTCATAATCTCAAGGTTCAGGGTAATTTCTTTTTTTTTTTTTTTTTTAATTTTTTAGATAAGAATCACACTATGTTGCCCAGCCTGACTTCAAACTCCTGGGCTCAAGTATTCCTCCCACCTCAGCCTCCCAAGTAACAGAGTCTACAGGCAAGGCCACTATGCCTGGCTTTACATTTGGTTTTTTTTTTTTTGAGACAGAGTCTTTGTCACCCAGGCTGGAGTGCAGTGGCATGATCTTGGCTCACTGCAACTCCTGGGTTCAAGCTATTCTCCTTCCTCAGCCTCCCAAGTAGCTGGGATTATAGGCATGTCCCACCACATTTGGCTAATTTTTGTATTTTTAGTAGAGATGGGGTTTCACCATGTTGGCCAGGCTGGTCTCAAACTCCTAACCTCGGGTGATCTTCCTGCCTCAACCTCTCAAAGTGCTGGGATTACAGGCATGAGCCACCATGCCTGGCCTACATTTGCTTTTTATTCTGCGCACCTGCAACATTCATTATTTGTTTTTTAGGTGATTATAACAGACAAGCATTAGAAGCCAACCCTCTTAACTTGCCAGTGATGCTTTATGCTTTGTGAGCTTAAATCCAGAAGGGGTCTTGAGAAAAGATACAGACTCCATATACTTGTAGTGGGAAATAGCCTGCAAGTTAAACATAAGATATGGCTACACAGTTTGAGCAAGAAATGTGTTTTAAGGGGAAATTATACCTCTAAAAATGCTGAATCTCTAATAAGGAAGGTTTATTGTTGTTCTTTGTGTATGTAGGGAGCTTAGACCAGTATGAATTTTGATTCTTTGATTCTGTCTTATATTATTCCAGAGATGGAGAAGAATAGAAACTGAATTTGTTTGAATTGGACATTTTGTTTAACTCAGAGGTACTGAAATGGCTAACTACACTGAAAGTGTCATTTTGCTGTTTTCAGAGGTACTCAAGACAATTGATGAGGGAGATGCTGATGAGGTAACAAAGCAGAGGATTCATGATGGAAAAGAGAAGCCAGGTGCTTTATGGCACATCTATGCAGCCAAGGATGCAGAGAAGATCCGGGAGCTGCTCCGAAAGGTATGCCCCTGAGTGGGCTGTGCTCCCAGCTCACATATCAGGACACCCTGTCTAGGGTTTCTCACCTGGAGTTCCTTGGCATTAAAGACCTGTTGGCCAGTTGGAAACGGAGCAGGGCAAAACTCCTGTGCTGCTCAGTAGTAGGATCGCGCCTGTGAATAGCCACTGCACTCTAGCCTGGGCAACATAGCGAGACTCCGTCTCTGAAAAAAGAAAAGAAAAGAAAAAAAGACAGACCTGTTTGCCATGGTACCTCTGGTGGAAAAGCCCAAAGGCTTGCATCCACACCTAGAGGATGTTGACTAGAATAAAGCAGAAGCTTTGCCACCCTCACCCCATCCTAGGACATTGCTGCAGCAAGTTGGATTTATGCTGTTAATAATTTTTAATTTTCCCATCTTTGGATTTTGATGATGGCTTCAGGTTGGAGAAGAACAAGGCCAAGAGAACCCCCCTGATCATGACCCAATTCATGACCAAAGTTGGTACCTGGACCAGACCCTCCGTAAGCGACTCTATGAAGAGTATGGTGTGCAAGGCTGGGCTATCGTGCAGTTTCTAGGTGATGCTGTTTTCATACCTGCTGGAGCCCCACACCAGGTGAGTTCCTGCTTGGGGCGTGGGGTGGACAGTTCCTTTCTTATTTTTGCTTTTCTTGCTAATCTACCAAGAGATTTAAGATTTAAGTAGCTGGATTAGACTGATTTCACTTATGCTACAACTTATTTTATGCCTTTTTTTTTTGAGGCAGACTTTTGCTCTTGTTGCCAAGGCTGGAGTACAGGGATGCCATCTCAGCTCACTGCACCCTTCGCCTCCCAGGTTCAAGCAATTCTCTTGTCTCAGCCTCCCAAGTACCTGAGATTACCGGCATATGCCACCATGCCCAGCTAATTTTGTATTTTTAGTAGAAATGGCATTTCTCCATGTTGGTCAGGCTGGTCTCAAACTCCTAACCTCAGATGATCTGTCCACCTCAGCCTCCCAAAGTACTGGGATTACAGGCGTGAGCCACCGCACCCAACTTATACTTTTATTTTCTTCCTGGTAATGTTAAGGTTCATTTAAAAAAATTTAAATGGAGCCAGACTCGGTGGCTCATACCTGTAATCCCAGCACTTTGGGAAGCTGAGGTGGGTGGATCAGCTGAGGTTGGGAGTTCGAGATCAGCGTGACCAACATGGAGAAAGACCCTGTCTCTACTAAAAATACAAAACTGCTGGCATTCTGGCACATATCTGTAATCCCAGCTGCTTGGGAGGCTGATTCAGGGGAATCGCTTGAAGCTGGAAGGCAGAAGTTGAGGTGAGCTGAGATCGTGCCATTGCACTGCAGCCTGAGCCACAAGAGCAAAACTCTGTCTCAAAAAAAAGTAAAATAAAATAATTTTAACAATGCAAGCTTTTAAAGAAAAAGTGACAAATCCTAGCTCAGCTACCTGTATCATACTCTTCTTATCAATCCCCTTATCCCACTTTCCCAATCTAGTTTCTTTCCTCAGATGTAGCCTACTGTTAACAGTTTGGTGTATATTTTTCCCGAACATTTTCTGTGCAAATACTAATATTTTTATGTATTTCCTTTTCCTTTTTTTTTTTTTTTCTTTGGTAGAGACGGGGTTTCGCCATGTTGGACAGGCTGGCCTTGAACTCCTGAGCTCAAGCAATCCATGTGCCTCTGCCTCCCAGAGTTCTGGGATTACAGGCATGAGCCACTGCACCTGGTCAATATTTTTCTTTATATATTTGCACTTACAGCTTTTCTGTGTTATTACAAAAATGGAAATATACATATTTCTAAATTTTTAACTATATCATGGATGTTTTCCATATTTATTGAATCTCTAATGTCTGATATTTCCCCTCTGTACTTTGCCCCTCTCAGGTTCACAATCTATACAGTTGCATAAAAGTAGCAGAAGACTTTGTATCTCCAGAACATGTAAAGCACTGTTTCCGCCTGACTCAGGAATTCAGGCATCTCTCTAACACTCATACAAATCATGAGGATAAACTGCAGGTAAATAACTCCTTCTACCCCACTGTGTCTCTCATTGCATACTTACATACAATTACACCAGAAAGCACATTCTCCTTTCTGAGGGTATTCTTTGAAGGTCTAATTGTAGAGGAGAAATGACGCAGGAAAGTTGGGGGATGTAGAGTCCTTTCAGGAATCATTTATTAAGTCCTCAGTTTTATTTAGAGAATACTCATCTTTTAACCTCATCATTTCTATTTAATTTTATGTATTTATGTATGTATTTATTTATTTATTATGGAGACTTGCTTTGTCACCCAGGCTGGAGTGCAGTGGCACAGTCTCGGCTTACTGCAATGTCCGCCTCCCGAGTTCAAGCGATTCTTCTGCCTCCGCCTCCCAACCAGCTGAAACTACAGGCACCCATCATTGTTCCTGGCCAATTTTTGTATTTTTAGTAGAGATAGGGTTTCACCATGTTGGCCAGGCTTGTCTCAAACTCCTGACCTCGTGATCCGCCTGCTTGGCCTCCCAAAGTGCTGAGATTACAGGCATGAGCCACCACGCCCCACTTAATTTTATTTGTTTTTTTTTTCTTCTTCTTTTTTACAAAAATTAGCTGAGCGTGGTGGTGCACACCTATAGTCCCAGCTACCCAGGAAGCGGAGGCAGGAGAATTTCTTGAAGTGGGAGGTGGAGGTTGCAGTAAGCTGAGACTGTGCCACTGCACTCCAGACTGGGTGACAGAGTAAGACTCCATCTCAGAAAAAAAGGTTTATCTTCTTTTTAGTAGAGCAAGGTCTCTGTTGCCCAGGCTAGGCTCGAGATCCTCTTACCTCAGCCCCACAAAGTGCTGGGAATACAGGTGTGGGCCACTGCTTAACCTAATCATTTCTGTTGTGACAGTCCTCTATTTCTCTCCCCTTCAGAGTTACAATGTTATTAGTGTTAGTAACTAACTAGACTGACCTCCCCAAACAGGTGGGAAAAGCACTATGGCATCGTGTTCTAAGCCTGTTTCTGAAAAGAAGTATTGCTCTGAAGCTGCTTCTTGTAGCAGATTTCTATGCAGACTCGGTTTCTTAGAGCTCTGCTAGGGGTTACAGTTTATGTCCCTAAGAACTGTATCTCCTTGTAGAGCAGAGCTGAACAATCAGATTAGATTTCGTCTGCTCTTGAAATAGATTGGAATTTGAAGGGCAGAATTTCATCATTAATACACTTAGGTACTTTAGTTGCATAAAAATGACAATGAATAAGGAAGCAGAATTCTCTAGGCTTTCACTGTGGCCACTTTTCCTCTGGCATGCCTGGTTGTTGGTAGATCAGATTTCTTAATTGCTCTTAGATTTAATCACCTTCGACTCTGAGTCTTATCTGCTTTTTTTTTTTTTTTTTCTTTTTGAGGCAGGGTCTCACTATGTTGCCCAGGCTGGAGGGCAGTGGCATGATCTTGGCTGACTGCATCCTCCATCTTCTGGGATCAAGTGATTTTCATGCCTCAGCCTCACAAGTAACTGGAATTACAGGCATGCGCCACCATACCCATATAATTTTTGTATTTTTTGGTAGAGATGGGGTTTCACCATGTTGGCCAGGCTAGCCTCAAACTCCTGACCTCAGGTAATCTGCCTGCTTCCACCTCCCAAAGTGCTGATATTATAGGAGTGAGCCACCTCACACAGCCTACCATAAAGTTTTTATACAAAGTATAATCACCATTGGTGTTTATTTTTATTTTTATTTATTTATATTTTGAGATGGAGTCCTGCTTTATTGCCCAGGCTGGAGTGCAGTGGCATGATCTTGGCTCACTGCAACTCTCTTTCCAAGGTTCAAGCGATTCTCCTGCCTCAGCTTCCCAGGTATCTGGGATTACAGGCATGTGTCACCACACTGAGCTAATTCTTATATTTTTAGTAGTTGACAGGGTTTCGCCATGTTGGCCAGGCTGGTCTTGAACTCGTGACTGCAGGTGATCCACCCGCCTTAGCTTCCCAAAATGCTGAGGTTACAGGCATGAGTCACTGCACCCATCCAACATTGGTGTTTAGATAGAATGCAGATGTAAAGATAACATGTCACCTTATCCTTGACACCTTTCCTGATCTAGGGATATTGGGTGTGTGTCTGCAGTCCCAGCCACTCAGGAGGCTGAAGTGGGAGGATCACTTGAGCCCAGGAGTTTCGAAGCTCTTGTCACCTATGATCACCCCACTACACTCCAGCCTGGGCAACAGACTCTATCTCTTTATTTAAAAACAAAAAACAAATAAAAACAAAGTTCTTTCCTGACTATGCTGTTTAGAATAACAGCAACTCTTGCTTCAGCACTCTCCGTCCCACTTTCACTGCATTATTTTTTCTGTAATATTTTCAACATTAGATACATACATACATACATACATACATACATACATACATACATACATAGATTTTATCTGTTACTTACCTCTACTAGAATGTAAGCTATTTAAGCTCTACGAAGGCAGGAACTTACTATTTTATTTACTGCTTTTCCTTAGCACCATGTCTGACACATAGTAGGTACTCAAATTTTCGTTAAAGCAATGCAAAAAAAAATTAATGGAGAATAGCATAAGAGGGACTTGGATGCCCATTACCCAACTTAAGAAATTACGGCACACATACATACATATACAGCAACTACTTGGTTGAAGCCCTCGTGTACCCTTTCCCTTTGCATTTCTCCACTTTTCCTCCCCAGAAATAACCTCAATTTTCTTGTCAGCCCTTTAAAAGAAAGCCATATTTATCCTCTTCACTTAAATATGCCTCTTCACTTTTTTTTAATAACTTTTATTGTGTATTCCAATTTCACATGTAATGTATTTTCCAAATCAGAAAACATACAAGCACAAAGGGAAAAAATACACCATAATCCTACCTTCCACTCTTGTTTTCTGCAGAACCTTAGGGAAGCCTCTTAACCATGTAAGGAAGCAAAGTTCTCCAGGCGTTCCCCGTGGCCTGAGTTTCCTCAGTTTTTCATCTGTAAACTGGGGGTGATCATAATAGAACCTACCCCATAGCATTCTGGCAAGGATTAAGCAAAGGTCCACATAAAGAGTTCAGCAACAGAGCCTGCCCAGGACATAGTAAGCACATAAATGATGGTGATCAGATAGCCATTCACAGGATTTTATTATTATTTTTTGAGTACAGACTTTATGCCCTATGTAATTTGTAAATGCTGTGTAGGAATACACAGTCCCTGTTGGGAGTTGTCCCGCTAACCAGTAGGCTTACAGTCAAGGTAGAACGTGCATTTGCATGGGGCTACTGTGAACTGACTTTGCTGTTCACCCTCTCTAGGTGAAGAACATCATTTACCATGCAGTGAAAGATGCAGTTGGCACCCTCAAGGCTCATGAATCCAAACTGGCAAGGTCCTAGGCATGGAGAAACTCCAAACTCCCCTGTGAAGCAGGTCTTTCACTCACAACACTTACAGGGAATGGCAGGGCTCTTTGCTGGAGCAGAAGCCCTTCACCCGGAGCCAGTGTGGTCAGTATTCCAAACTCTCCAGCCACTCTCTTCTATGCTGCCTCAACACCGAAGGTTGACACAGGAAAGTCGTACTGTTCACACATACAGTTTCAGATTCCAAGCCAAGAGTGCCACATCCCCATCCTGTGGGCTTTTGGGAATCCAAATTGCCTGAACACGGCGGGGCTTTCCTGCACATTCTCCTGATTTGAGATTCATGGGCACACCTTTCTTTTCTTTTCTTCTTGTGCCTAGTTAAATGGGAATGTGTTTGGAGGTCAGGGAAATCACATAACTGGTACAAGTAGGGGGTAATTGCTCAAACATGCCTGGTGGAAGCCTGATAGCGTCTCTGCACATGACCTCTGACAAGGCCCATCCCAGGAGACGGGGTAAAGCCATTCCCCACACTCTCCTGTGAACACTGGAGCCTTGCAGGGCCCAGGGAGAACCCACTGCTTTTCCCAAGAGGCTCCAGGATTAGGAAATGTGTGTATTTAGTGAAAAATAGGTTTGTAGTGAAATAGTTACTATTTCATGAAAGTAGATATTTTTAGAATTTTTGAAATACCACAGTTGTTTTCCTGGATTATGAGGAAAGGCACATTACATTTAGTCTTCCTTTCAATATAAAACTCCTTGAAGAAATATGATTTTTAGAAATCAGCTACCCATTATAGCACAAAATCAGCCAAAGCAGAATTTCTTAAAATTGGCTTTTTTTAGAATTCTTTTAGTTTCTCCCCCTCCCATCTTAATCTTACCTTGAGGGAACAGTCATATGAGAAGGAACTTTGTCACGTCTGAGCTGTGGTGTGTTCCCTGGGTATTCCTCTTACATTTCCAAATGGGAAGGACAGTTGATTTACAACATGAGGTGTTTTTTGTTTTTGTTTTTTTTTTGTTTTTTTTTGTCCAGAAATATTTTCAGCAAAACTTTCCAACTGAGTGGAGTCTGATTAAGGATTTATTTGAAAATGATGGAATTCATTGGCCCATAGGTACATTGGAAAATGTATCTCTCTCCAGCTGTACTGTAGTGCCCTGCAGGCTGTTTATATGTTCACAGTTACTTTTTTAAAAAAAAATAATAAAAGTCATTTACTGTAGAATACTTTTAATTTCACTTTCTGTATTTTAATTTTGTTGAAGGGCTGATTGGGATTTCCATGTTCTTATTAAAAATCTAACAAATCTGTTTGGAGTGGACTAAATTCTTTGCGTACCAACCCTTCTAAAATCAACATCAGATTGGGAGTTTGGGTTGGAGGTGGAGGATTCATTTCCAGGTCTTCATGACTACGCATATATATATATATATATATATATATATCTATATATATATATACACACACACACACATATATGTATGTCTGTATGTATTTTTGTGGGGTTTTTTGTTGTTGTTTTTGAGACTGAGTCTCACTCTGTTGCCAGGCTAGTGTGCAGTGGCATGATCTCAGCTCACTTGCAACCTCCACCTCCCGGGTTCAAGCGATTCTCCTGCCTCAGCCTCCCGAGTAGCTGTTACTACAGGTACACGCCACCACACCCAGCTAATTTTTGTATTTTTAGTAGAGACTGGGTTTCACCATGTTGTACAGGATGGTCTCTATCTCTTGACCTTGTGATCTGCCCACTTCAGCCTCTCAAAAGTGCTGGGGTTACAGGCGTGAGCCACCACGCCCGGCCACAAATATTTTTCTTTGCTTCTTGAGGTTGTGCCATGTTGGGAAAAAGGAAAGTGCCAGGGTAAGGTCAGTATGGTTTGGGACTTGGGGGCAAGGGGAAGGGGCCACATGAGTTAGAGGGTAGAAAAAGAGACATGTTTCCCCATACTTTATGCTCTGGGAATGGAGTGGGAAAGGTGGCAAGATCTGAGAAGGGCCATGGTGTGTGGCCTGAGCAAAGTTGGACAGTCTGTGGTGGGATTCTTTTTTTTTTTTTTAATGGAACGCTTCACGAATTTGCGTGTCATCCTTGCGCAGGGGCCTTGCTAATCTTCTCTGTATCGTTCCAATTTTAGTATATGTGCTGCCGAAGCGAGCACTGTGGTGGGATTCTTAAGCAGACAGACTGTCCGCATGAAACATGTGGCCATAGATCACCTTAGAGATAGTGGGAGAAGGCCCATATGGGACTTACCAAGCAGTAAAAGTGCTTAATTGTGGGGTGAGAACAGACTGCATTCCAATTAGAAGAGGCTTTCTGGAGAGGAAGTTGTAAAGAATAGCAAGAAGGGTTATCAGAGGCTGCTTCTCTGGAACCTTTTGGGAAACATCCTCTAAAGCGTTTGAACCTGGAAATATAATTTATCATGTTAGAAATAGACCATTGTGTGGTTCAAGAATACTGAGCTTGAATAAGACCATGACTCTTTGAAATACACAGTTCTGAATATGTCCTTTCAGCCCCATGGGCACAGGTTGATGCTGTGGTCACCAGAAGGATTACACCTCAACATAAAGGGTAGAGGAATGCAGAAGCTTTAAAATGGAACAGGAAAGGAGAGCAATAGGGCTGGGGGGTAGTGGATGGTTGGAGGTTGGTTGCTTTGCTGAAGATCAGGAGGCAGGCTAGCCTACATTCTGGATATAAATGTCTTTAGAATCAGGACATTCACTGCCACTAGTGCTTGCTGATGGGGGTGTAACTGGAGCCCCAGGCCCCTCTCCCAGCCCCTCTGTTTGAAAAGAAAGCTGACCCTTTGTTAGGAGTAACCACATTGAGAGCATAAACCTCTGTTCCCCTGCAAAGCTTAGGAGTTGACAACCTGAAAAAGCAGACCAGTGGCTCACACCTGTAATCCCAGCACTTTGGGAGGCTGAGGCGGGTGGATCGCTTGAGCTCTCAGGAGTTTTGAGACTAGCCTGGGCAATATGGCAAAACCTCATTTTGGCAAAAAAAAAAAAAAAAAAAAAAAAATACAGAAATTAGCTGGACATTGGCGGCTTGGGCCTGTATACAGTTCCAGCTACTCAAAAGGCTCAAGCGGGAGGATCACTGAAGCCCAGGAGGTGGAGGTTTTAGTGAGCTGAGATTGTGCCCCTGCACTCCAGCCTGAGCAACAGAGTAAGACCCTGTCTCAAAAAAAAACAGATCATCAGGCCAGGGAGATCCTCTTTCAACGGGGATGAGGAGTGTGGTGGACAGGTGCGGCTGTACCTGTGCGCTCAGGTGAATGTCTCCAGGGCCTGTAATGAGGAGGAGAGTTTGCTAGTCAGCAGTTGGGGGATATAACCTGTTTAAAGTAGGCTTCCTAGGATCATCTTAGCAGCATGACTTGGTGGCTTTGTGACTCTCAACAGATTATTGAACCTTCTAAGCTTCTCATTCTCTTATCTTCAAAATGAGGGCAATTATAGCCCCTGCCTGATAGGGTGGTCAAGAGGATTCACTGGCAACGCAGTGAAGCTGTTAGCAGAGGGGCTGGCACACAGTAAGCGCTGGAGGTGGGCAGGGTCGATTTCAGGATGAAACCACGACAACAGCCTAGGGCTTGAAACCCAAGAAAGATGAACAAGCGATTCCAGAAAGGCAGGGCACTAAGGGTCGGAGGCGCGTGCCCGGCCACAGCAGGTGCCGGGGGGCGCGCCGCCGCCGAGGCCTCTCGGCCTCCCCTTTAAGAGCCGCCGCCGCCGACGGCCCGCCGCTGCGGCAGGGACCTCCCCTTTAACGGCGGCTCTGGGAGCTCCGCTGCCCCCGCGGCGGTTGCTGCAGCGGCTGCTGCTGCTACTGCGGCTCCTGCTGCCGCCGCCGCCGCCGCTCGGCCTCCGGCAGCTGCATCTTCGGCCGGGCCGGGTCCCCGCCCTGCGCCGTGCCCGGCCCCGCCATGGTGTCCTGGATCATCTCTCGTCTGGTGGTGTGAGTGCGGCGGCAGCGGGGGGTGATGCGGGCTGTGATGGAGGGCGGGGGTGCTAAAGCCCGGGTGGACTTCTCCGAAGCTTCGTGCAGCAGAGTCACCTAAAGGCGCTGCGTCCTTATTTGGGGTCCCCAGTGACATGGAGATGTGGCACCCAGGACTGGAGAGGGGAATATTTGGGGAGCGTGGCAGGCCTGGCTTCCCAGGGACCTCACCCACATTCTTTATTAATAACCTCTTTTATTTCTACCGTCCTTGCTCCTGCGCCCATCCTAGGGGCTGAGCAGCAAGGCTTGATTTAGAAGGGGAGGCAGACACGTCCCCTCCCCCACCTAGCAGATCTGGGCTGGAAGGGTCCTCAGATCCCGGCCCTGTCCCCCTGGGGGAGGGAACTGGGTGATGGAAGAGAGTGGAGCAAGACAGGGCCTCATCACCATGCCGCAGCTCTGAGCCATCGCCAGGCCCCTTGGCCTCTCGCTTCCACTCACTGTCAGGAGACTGGGGACGAGGGCACATGCCCTTACGGCCCCCCAGGGAGGAAGTCTGGGTATCGGGGAGCAGAAATGCTCGGAGGACAAAGTGTGGGCGGTAACTGGGAGAGATGTGTGTGCTCAGCCTGGGATTGTAGATGCCGCCGGGGAGGACGCGCGGTGGCCTTCATTCCAGGCTGCCAACCACACTGTGGAGCTGTCTCTGGCACCTCCCCGGGCCCCAGGAGAGAACACACACCATTCCCCACGACCCTAGACTTTGTCTTTGAGGATTCTGCCCCCCACTCCATCCGCACTGGCTAGTTTGGAAGTATCCTGCCTGTCCATGTAGAAACAGGCAGCCCCACGGCACCCACACATTGTCAAGGGGCTGGGCCTGTCAGTGGGCCTCGGAGCTATCCCCTGCCCTAATGAGGGCCCTGCCCCTCGGCTTCCACCGGGGGGGACTGACAGCGGCAGCCCCGCCCTGCTCCCTTCTTCTCATTCTGTGAGCCTCACCAGCCAGCCAAGTGCTTCTGTCCTGGTTTCCTCTAGACTAGGTACGATCGCTCTCCTCTTCCCCCACCCACCCCAGGGGGAATGAGGGCCCTCAGGCGTCCATGTGGCTTCGGGTGGCTGCTTCTCTCTTGCCTAGGCAAGCCCCAAAGGGCATTGCTCCTCTTCTTTCGCGGCCTGTGTCTTATCTGCACTCTGTACTTGGATCACCAGCGGGGGCCCTCCCCTGAGCCCCGTCCCTGTGGTGTTTACATGGGGAAATAAGCCGCTTTGCCTCTCTCAGGGCCTCCTGCCCCTGTGCCCTCTGTTCCCTAGGGCCCCAGGGCCACAGTGGTACCTCTGACTGCCAGGTAGGGTGCCCTGTTAGGTGGTGTCAGGTTCCTTCGCAGAGCCTGGCTCTGAGACAGGGGAGGTGGAAGGTAAGGGCAGATGAGTATGAATGGGCATGAGGTCAAGAAGGAAGACACCTTTTGGCAGTGACCTGACTCCCTGTCCCCATGACATGTTTGTGCATACCCAAGGATCATGGTACAAGGGACCACATTGTACCCTGTGGCCTCTGGGTCTTTCCCTGCCTTGGGGGCTAGAGAAAAACTGAACAATGGAGTAGGGAGGGGCATCACCCCAGCTATCTGGGCATGTTCCATGCTGCTTTGACCTTACCCACTGACCTGAGTTTATCAGTCCAGCAGGGAGTTCTGTCCCTCTTCCCCTTACTTACCCAGGGGCTGATGCAGAGCTGGGAGGGAGAGGCCATGCCCTTGGCCAAGGGGCCTGGTAACCATGCCTGCCTCCCTAGGCTCATCTTTGGCACCCTGTACCCAGCCTATTCTTCATACAAGGCCGTGAAGACAAAAAACGTGAAGGAATATGTGAGTGGATAACCCTTCACACCCTACCCAACCCACATGGCAGAGAGAGGGGAGGACACTGGGTCCTATTACAGGTGGGGGTGACTTTGTATCAACGCTGTCAGCCACTAACAAGACCCACCAGCAAAGGAGGGCCCAGCATGGCTGGCAGGCAGAAGTGGGGTCCTGGGTGTCCCTGGTCCCCTCGGCCCCATGCCCCAGTGAGCGCTGCCCTCTGTCCCTCAGGTGAAATGGATGATGTACTGGATCGTCTTTGCCTTCTTCACCACGGCCGAGACGCTCACGGATATAGTGCTCTCCTGGTGAGGTCCAGCGTCCCCTCCTGCATCTCAGGGCCCAGGGCCTCTGCCTTTCTCTACCCAGCCACCCAAACAAAAGATTGGGCTCGGGGTGAAGTTCCTTCCACTCCCAACAATTCCATGGGGTCCTTGGTATCTCCCTTCTCATGCCTAACCTGATCTGTAGAAGAACATAGTAGTGCTGGGTGAGGTAGCTCACACCTGTAATCTCAGCACTTTGGCGGGGGCCAAGGCCAGTGGATCATTGAGGCCAGGAATTTGAGACCAACTTAGGCAATACAGTGAGACCTCGTCTCTACTAAAAATGTATCTTAATTAACTAGGTGTGGTGGCATGTGGATCACTTGAGCCCAGGAGTTGGAGGCTGCTGTGAGCCATGATCATGCCACTGCACTCCAGCCTGAGTGACAGAGCAAGACCTTGTCTCTTAAAAAAAGAAAAAAGAGGGGCCTGGCATGGTGGCTCACGCTTGTAATCCCAGCACTTTGGGAGGCTGAGGCGGGTGGATCACAAGGTCAGGAGTTCAAAACCAGCCTGGCCAAGATGGCGAAACCCTATCTCTACTACAAAATACAAAAATTAGCTGGGTGTGATAGTGCACCTGTAATCCCAGCTACTCGGGAGGCTGAGGCAGGAGAATCACTTGAACCCAGGAGACGGAGGTTTCAGTGTGCTCAGCTCATGCTACTGCACTCCAGCCTGAACATGCCACTGCACTCCAGCCTGAGCGATAGAGTGAGACTCCATCTCAAAAAAAAAAAAAAGAAAGAAAGAAAAAAGAGGTAGGTCGTGGTGACTTACGCTTGTAATCCCAGCATTTTGAGAAGCCAAGGTGAGTGGATCATCTGAGATCGAGAGTTGAGACCAACCTGACCAACATGGAGAAACCCCTTTTCTACTAAAAAATACAAAAATTGGTCGGGCATGGTGGCGCATGCCTGTAATCCCAGCTACTCAAGAGGCTGAGGCAGGAGAATCGCTTGAACCCAGGAGGTGGAGGTTGCAGTGAGCTGAGATTGTACCATTGCACTCCAGCCTGGTAACAAGAATGAAACTCCATCTCAAAAAAAAAAAGAAAGAAAAAAGAGCAACGAGCCAGGTGTGGTAGCTCACACCTCACTCCCAACACTTTGGGAGGCTGAGGTGGGTAGATCATTTGAGCTCAGGAGTTTGAGATCTGCCTGGCCAACATGGTGAAACTCTGTCTCCACTAAAAATACAAAAAAAAAAAAATTAGCTGGGCGTAGTGGCATGCCTGTAATCCCAGCTACTAGGAAGACTCAGGCAGAAGAATTGCTTAAACCCAGGAGGTAGAGGCTGCAGTGAGCAGAGATCGTCCCCCTACACTCCAGCCTGTGTGACAGAGTGAGATTCTGTTCCCAAAAAAAAAAAAAAAAAAGAGTAAGAACAGAACGCCTAAGTTTCTTTCTGGTGGCAGCAAGAGTACCTCAGGAAACCTGCTTCTGCCATGATGCCATTCTGCCTGTGACCTTAGGCAGATCACAGCTCTCTAGGCCTGTTTCCTTATTGTAAAATAGGCATATGATTCACTCCTATAAACACTGGATACTTGCATTTCCAAGGCGTTTTCTAAGCTGTGCTAGACTACGTATATATGAGCACTTTGAGGACAGGGAGTATGTCTTAATCATCTGTATATTCAGAGCAGGACGTCAAAAATGTTTACTGAATGATCAGATACGTCTTGAAGAGAAGACTAATAACATAGTTCATCGGAACTCAAGATAATTTTACCAAGGGGGAGAGGACAAAAGATCATTACATTTATAGATGAGACCCTTGCATTTCAGAAAAACAGTTTTAGGAGAGGAAAGAAATGGAGAGATCTGCAAATTGAGGGTAACAGCCAGGCATGGTGGCTCCTGCCTGTAATCCTAGCACTTTGGGAAGCCAAGGCAGGAGGATCGCTTGATCCCAGGAGTTTGAGACCAGCCTGGGCAACATTGTGAGACCCATCTGTTTAAAAAAAAAAATGGCTGGGCGTGAGCCACCGTAATCCCAGCACTTCGGGAGGCCAAAGCAGGTGGATCACCTAGGTCAGGAGTTCAAGACTAGCCTGACCAACATGGAGAAACCCTGTCTCTACTAAAAATATAAAATTAGCCGGGTGTGGTGGTACATGCCTGTAATCCCAGCTACTTGGGAGGCTGAGGCAGGAGAATCACTTGAACCCGGGAGGCAGAGATTTCAGTAAGCCAAGATCACACCATTACATTCCAGCCTGGGCAACAAGAGTGAAACTCCATCTCAGAAAAAAAAAAAAAAAATTGGCCAGGCTGGGTGGCTTACGTCTGTAATCCCAGCATTTTGGGAGGTAGAGGCAAGCAGATCACGATGTCAAGAGATCGAGACTGTCCTGGCCAACATGGTGAAACCCTGTCTCTAATAAAAATACAAAAAAATTAGCTGGGCATGGTGGCATGTGCCTGTGGTCCCAGCTACTCAGGAGGCTGAGGCGGAGGCGGAAGAAGCGCTTGAACCCGGGAGGCGGAAGTTGCAGTGAGCCGAGATTGCGCCTCTGCGCTCCAGCCTGGTGACAGAGCAAGACTCCGTCTCAAAAAAATAAAAAAATTGAGGGTAGGGAATATAGATGCCTTTCTTTTCTTTATTTGAGACAGAGTCTCACTCTGTCATTCAGGTTAGAGTGCAGTGGTGTGAGCTAGGCTCACTGCAGCCTCGACCTCCGGGGCCCATGTGATCCTCCTCCCTCAACCTCCTGAGCAGCTGGGACCAGAGGCTCACACCACCACACCTGGCTTATTTTTTGGTTTTTTTTTTTTTTTTTGTAGAGATTGGGTTTTGCTGTGTTGCCAGGCTGGTCTCGAACTCGTGGGCTCAGACGATCCTCCCACCTCAGCTCCCTAACTCGCTGGGAGATTACAGGCCACTGTGCCAGGCCTATACATGTGTCTTGACACAGCAAAAGAGAGAGCTTTGATGAGGGCTTTGTAAGGACATAGGCAACCTGAAGGAGTTTGTGGCCAGAGGATAAGGTGCTAGGGGGATTGAAGGGCAATCCTGAAAAGCACGGGGCATGTCATGGCAGGGCAGGAGAGTCCGGAGCAAGCTAGAGAAGCCCCAGGCCTCTTAATGAGAGGGAGGGCAGAAAGGGAAGGGGTGAAGACCCAGAAGTGGGCCTGCAAGGTTGAGCGTTTGCCTTGGTGTTGACCTGAGGGCAGAGGAAGAGGGGTTTTCTCTAGGAGTGAGAGGGCTGGGGCTTAGGGAGAGGATGAGGCAAGGAGAGTTCGTGCTGGGAGAAATTCCTTCTAGCGTCACTCCTGACCTTCCCACCTGAGCCTCAGTCCCCTTGGGATTAGAAAGGAGCAGTCCCATAAGCCCCATGGGGACCCCAGCACGCTAAGAGGGAGGGGCTGTACAAGGTCACACACGGGGCCGGTGCTGCCAGACACAGGGCACCCCCCGACTCTCTGCCCGGTACTCTGCACTTGCCCCTGTCCCAACAGGTTCCCCTTCTACTTTGAGCTGAAGATCGCCTTTGTGATATGGCTGCTGTCCCCTTACACCAAGGGCTCCAGTGTGCTCTACCGCAAGTTCGTGCACCCAACACTGTCCAACAAGGAGAAGGTTTGCCCCTACTCTCAGCTCACCTCCCAGACTGCCCCCAACCAAGGCAGCCCAGAGTGTGCAGCCGCATACAGACTGGCCTTCCCTAGGGTCTCAGAGCCTGAAGTGACCTGGCAGGGCTGCTGTGGCCTCCCAGAGCAGGCAGGGGCCTCTGACCGGGGTGAACAAGGGTAGGGCAGGGCCTTGACAGCAGCAGCCACCTCTCCTCTTCCTTCCCCTCCAATCCCGCAGGAGATTGATGAGTACATCACGCAGGCCCGAGACAAGAGCTATGAGACCATGATGAGGGTGGGCAAGAGGGGCCTGAACCTGGCCGCCAATGCCGCAGTCACGGCTGCTACCAAGGTGAGATGGGGGTAGGCCTGGACTCCCAGGGCCCCCACCTTGTACAAAGGGCCCTGATCAGGCTCCTTGGCCTCTACCCTGTCCTCGGGACTGTAGAGACTCTGGGCTCATGCAGCTAGAGGTTCCAATCCAGACTGCACCGCTGTCTGCCTGAGTCACTTTCATTGTCCGACCATTTTCCCATCTGTCCAGAGGGGAATTGTGGCCCCGCCTCAGCCCTCAGCTCTGTCTGTGTGGGCCTGGGTGAGGACCCTGTGGGGAGGGCACTGAGCCTGGGGCTGCTGCCAGCACCATGGTGACCGCTATCTCCACCCCGCCCCTTCCCCCCGGCTCTCCCGGTGCGTGGTGGTGACCCTAGGGCCAGGGGGTGCTGTCAGAGAAGCTCCGCAGCTTCAGCATGCAGGACCTGACCCTGATCCGGGATGAGGATGCACTGCCCCTGCAGGGGCCCGACCGCCGCCTCCGACACAGCCCTGGCAGCCTCCTGGACACCATCGAGGACTTAGGTACAGGCAGGGCCCAGGGCTGGGGAGGGGCAGTGAGGGCAAGGAGCCGAGATGGGAAAGATACCCCATCTCCTTTTCTCCCTGCACCCAGGAGATGACCCTGCCCTGAGTCTAAGGTCCAGCACAAACCCGACAGATTCCCGGACAGAAACCTCTGAGGATGACATGGGAGACAAGGCTCCTAAGAGGGCCAAACCCATCAAAAAAGTGCCCAAAGCTGAGGTGAGAGCACTGGCTGGAGCTTGGGGAAGCGGGCAGGGGGTTGTGGCTCCAGGCTGAGCCCCATCTTCCTCCTTCTTTCCACAGCCACTGGCTTCCAAGACACTGAAGACCCGGCCCAAGAAGAAGACCTCTGGCGGGGGCGACTCAGCCTGAGCCCTTCCACCCAGCAGGCTGCAGAGCAAGGATGAAGCCTCAGGAAGGGCCTCGGCCCCAGCCCCTGCTCCACACTGTGCCAGCAGCCCAGGTGTCTTAGGCCCATGGGGCCCCTCCGATGGCCATTTCTGGTGCCTGCCCAGTGGCCACTCTTCTGGAAGGGGCTTGGAAAAGAGGGAAGCCCAGCTGTGGGGGTTGAGGGTAGAGGCTGGACCGGAGGCTGAGGACTGAGCCACCCAAGGAGGTGGGGGCTCCTGGGCCTGCACCGCTGTTCGGCTGCAGCCCCACCCCGCCCCACCCACCCAGTGCCTTGCTGAAGCCCATGGCCATCTGCTTCTCAGAGGCTCTAACATTTCTCCGCTGCTCAGCGCGGTTTGGGAGCAGGGAGGGGGCAGTCCTAGTCCAGATGGACCAGGGACGGGCCTGAAGGCACCTGGGGGAAAGGGAGCACATGGGGAGGACCTCGGGGATCCTAGGTGGGGCCTCCAGGTGCAGCTGTGGATGGAAGACGGGTTGGCGTGTGCTTCAGCGACAAGGACAGCCAGGCCAGAGCTGCAGCTGGCGGCTCTTTTCCTGGTCACTGGGTGGGGCTGTGTGCCACATGTTCCCACATTAAAGAGGTAGGGGGAGTCTAGGAGTGTATGTGTGAGTGTGTCTTTCTGGGTCTAGGGCTGGGGGCAGTTTGGTTCAAGGACTGTCCCTCCAGCAGTCACCTCCTCCTACCCTCGGCCCCACAGCCAGCTGGCCCTTTCCCTGCTCAACCCTCCTTCCTAGGCGCTGAGCCTTAGAGGACCCTGGCCCATGAGAGAATGGGGATCTGGGGGGCCCCTCACCTGCTCCTTTGCCCTTGCTCCCCTTCAGGTCACCCCATTCCCACTCCTCAGGGCCCCCCACTCCTGGCTCCAGTATAGGCCCCTGCTGAGTGGGCTCCTCTCCTCTGCCCCTAGGGCCCATCCCCTCTTGCCCAGGGTCCCCGTCCTGTGCCAAGCAGACTGAGCGCTAAGACCTCTGGCAGAGCCCAGCCTCCGCCCACACCCCACCCCAGCTTCTGCCATGACTTCAATCAGGGCCAGGAGGAACATGTTAAGAAGAAAGAGAAATGCAGGAGCCTCGGGCTCCCGGTTCCTTGGGAAGAGGGTGCCCATTGGACCTTTGGCACTGGAGGAGCCAATAAACCAAACTCTGGCACCTCATTTATTTTGAGCTCTGTGCTTTGTTCTTGCACCAGCTAACAGGTGGGAAGAACCTCAAGTGAGAAGCAGGGTCCAGCTGCAGCTCTGATCACCAGCTAAGAGACGGGCTTGTGGGGGCTTCGTCTGAGAAAACGGTTTTGGGACTTGAGATAAAACCAGAGGCCTGGGCCAGGCGTGGTGGCTCATGCCTATGATCCCAGCACTTTGGGAGGCCAAGCCAGGCAGATCTTGAGGTCAGGAGATTGAGACCAGCCTGGCCAGCATGATGAAACTCCCTCTTTACTAAAATACAAAAACAAATTAGCCAAGTGTGGTGGTATGCACCTGTAATCCCAGCTACTCGGGAGGCTGAGGCAGAGGAATCGCTTGAACCTGGGAGGTGGAGATTGCAGTGAACTGAGATCACAGCACTGCACTGAGACCACTGCACTCCAGCCTGGGCGACAGAGCAAGACTCCATCTCAAAAAAAAAAAAAAAAAAGGCCTGGCTGGGTGTGGTGGCTTACCCCTGTAATCCCAGCAATTTGGGAGGCCAAGGCAGGAGGATCCTTGAACCCAGTATTTCAAGACCAGCCTGGGCAACATGGGAAAATCACATTTTTTTTTTTTTTGAGACTGAGTCTGGCTCTATTGCCCAGGCTGGAGTGCAGTGGCGTAATCTCAGCTCACTGCAACCTCTGCCCCCCGGGTTCAAGCGATTCTCATGCCTCAGCCTCCTGAGTAGCTGGGATTACAGGCATGTGCCACCATGCCCAGCTAATTTTTGTATGTTAGTAAAGACAGGTTTCACCATGTTTGCCAGGCTGGTCTTGATCTCCTGACCCTAAGTGACCCGCCTGCCTCGGCTTCCCAAAGTGCTGGGATTACAGGTGTGTGCCACCACACCTGACTACAACTTTTTTTTTTTTTTTGAGACAGAGTCTCACTCTGTTGCCAGGTGCCAGGCTGGAGTGCAGTGGCATGGTCTCGGCTCACTGCAATCTCTGCCTCCCAGGTTCAAGCAATTCTCCTGCCTCAGCCTCCCAAGTAGCTGGGACTACAGGCGTGTGACACCATGCCCAGCTAATTTTTGTATTTTAGTAGAGACAGGGTTTCACTATGTTGGCCAGGATGGTCTCGATCTCTTGACCTCGTGATCTGCCTGCTCGGCCTCCCAAAGTGCTGGGATTACAGGCGTGAGCCACCACACCCAGCCAACGTCTCTATTTTTAAAAAATGATAATAATGAATACATAAAAACCAGAGGCCTAAGAAGGGCCAGGGGCTCCAACCCCCAAGGTTGGTTTTATCCCTCAGAATCCTGCCCCAACTCTTCAGTGGACCCTCTGGTATCCGAAAGAAAGTGCTAGGTGTAGGCTCTGGGGGACAAAGATCCCAGTGAGGCCTCCAGGGCAGAGAGGACAGGGAGAGGACAGGATATGGGGCTGCTAGACAGGGCTCGGGGACTGTGCCTAGAAAGACTAAAAATGCCAAAGAGGGTTGAGCCAGACACGTTGCACGAAGAAGCTGAGATGGGGAAACCAAGACAAGGGCTTGTGGAGAAACCAGCCCTGTGGGTCCTGGGGGGCAGAGAGGGAACCAAGGGCTGAGACCAAGAGGCACAGCCTGTGTGGCACCAGGAAAGACAGGGGTCCAGCCCGGACGGCTGGGCCAGGTTGGAGGAGAGGAGGAGGAGGGAGCTGCAGGGTGTAGTCCGAGCCTGGGAGGCAGAGCCGGAGCTCCAGGGGCCAAAAGCACAACTGGCTGCAGATGAGCCCCTGGGAGGCCAGAACCCAATGGGAGGGAAAGGCAGAGGAGCAGAGCAGGTACAAAGGAGAGACTGACAAAGGAAAAGAGCCATAAGGGAGGAAAAAGGGAGCAGAGAAACAGCCTGTGGAAGGAAAATGGAGGAAGCAGAGCATGAGGTGGGTGGGTTGTAGGACCTAGACCCAGGCTCTGGACCCCAAGTTTGGCAAAATGCTCTTACACTAGGCTTCCCTCCTCCTTCCCTGGCATCACAAGGCGTGTACACCTGCCACACTTGGGCCAAGCTAGCCAAGAGCCCCTGAACTGAAGTCACAGTGAAGGATGTGAGATGTCCCTTTTGTCTTCCTTGTAATCCTCCAGTGGACCAGCCCTGCAAGGGGCATCGCCTTCACCATCAGCCTCTGAGCAGTTTTGGCCCATTTTTCTTTCCATCAGAAAGGAGAGGAAGATACCACGGTAAAATTCAGGGGAGGAATTCATTCTAGAAAAATCCCCAGAGAGTAAGATAAGATGCTGCAGTCCCACGCTAACAGCTACCATATGCCCAGGAAACCAGGTTAGGCACTCTTTAACCTAAATCTCATTTGCTGCATATCACACACACACACACACACACACTCAGGAGCATGCTCGCACCCACAGTGACTGATGGCTATGCAGGTCATGGCAGATTCTGCATTGTCAGGCTCTGCATGCGCATCAGGGGTTCCCTGTGTCCACAGGAACATGCTCAGATTTCCAAGCTCATTGGTCTGTTGCTATGGAAACATTCAAGCTTCTAGAACTCTGGGCACAGGGCCTGCCCCTCCCTGGTGCAGAGGAGGTGAGGGGAGATGGAGGGTGATGAGAAGAATGGGTCAAAAGGCTCCTGGGAAAGAGGCTGGCTGGGGGGACACATCTGGGTCTAGGTGACCTCTTGCTGTCCCCTCATTCCCTGGGACAATCTCCCCTCTCCCCTATCCCCTCTCCCCTCTCCCCTCTGCCCCAATAGATCTCTCCAAGCCAGGGGAGTGAAAAAGAGATGTCAGACAGAGGTGGATGGCCAGGGCTATGTGGAGAGTGCTCCATCACTTCCTGGGTCCCCAGGGGACTTTGAGAGGTATTAGCTTTGGGTAGGGACTGGGATAGGCTAGCGCTGGGTCCCACCCAGGCCTCCTCCTTGGGATCGCTGGGCAGCCTTCCAGGCCTGAGGCTGCTGGCTATAACAGCCGCAAGTCTCTCGCTTCTTCAGCTGGCTCCCCCTCCCTTTCTTGCGGTGCCCAACACCCGGAGAACCTGCTTAAAATGGGATTTCCAGGCTGTGACGTCAGAGGAAAGCCAGCCACTCCATCCAGCCTCTGCCAGCTTTCCCTTGATCGGCAGAGCTGAGCCCAGCTTTGCTTGGCCTGCAGGGAGGCAGGCCGGGCACAGGAGGGAGGGGCCTTGGGGGCTCTGAGCCACGGTCGCCCTATCTATGGCATCCAGAATGACAGGGAGACGCTGTCTGCAGGCCAAAAGCTCCTGCTGGCTTCCCTACTATCTTCCATTTCCCCCAGTACACAATCACCTCGCTCCAACATCTCCCCAGTTTCTCCCTCTCTGCGCTGGGTCAGGTCTATATGGAGGAGGAGGGCATCTCCTGTCCTTACCGGGCAGCGGGCTTCTGTGTGTGTCCTGCCTGAAACTGTGCCATATCCAGGCTGGAAGCTGCCAGGGGTGGGAGGGATGCCTGCGAGGATGAAAAAGTCCACTAGGTGGCGCAGCTGCCTCCCTATTTGGGATTCCCCGGCCCCGCGGACAATCTTCTCCAGCCGACAGCAGGCTCAAGGTTTGGTGAGCATAGTGCCTCATCCTCTGCTCCCTGGATTTGGAGGTTCATGAAGAAAGCTTCCTTGTGAGTGAACAGGACATCTCCTCCTAAGCCCAGTCCGTGTGCACACCTACTGCCCCAGGAGATGGTCAGGCCTAGAAGAAGACCCCCATTTTCCTTACCCTGGGAGGGACCCAACCTTTTTTTTTTTATTTGAGACGGTCTTACTCTGTCGCCCAGGCTGGAGTGCAGTGGAGCGATCTCGGCTCAGCTCACTGCACCCTCCGCTTCTTGGGTTCAAGCAATTCTCCTGCCTCAGTCTCCTGAGTAGCTGAAATTATAGGCACAGGTCCACCACCTCTGGCTTTTTTTTTTTTTTTTTTTTTAGTAGAAATGGGGTTTGGTCATGTTGGCCAGGCTGGTCTTGAACTCCTGGCCTCGAGCGATCCACCCACCTCTGCCTGTCCGCCTCCCAAAGTGTTGGGATTACAGGCGTGAGCCACCGCATCCAGCCCCAACCTAGGCTTCTGAAATGGCATCTAGAGAGGCTGCTGGAGCTTGATTTTAGGGTCAAGAGGGGAGAGGGACCCCTGAGGCTGCAAGGGGTGGGGAACTAGGATGAGGAGTCACGGGGAGGGAGAAGTTGAGTCCAGAGGGAGGGAAGCTCATATAGCTGCAGTATTCCCTGGATATGGCCTCCTGATGGCCACAGTGACAGTCCCAGGCCTGCTCCAGGTGCCCCCTGCCCCAATCCTGTATTTTCATGTGGGGTACTGTGAAGCTGAAAAAGTCAGGCTGGGTGCTGTGGCTCATGCCTATAATCCCAGCACTTTGGGAGACTGAGGCGGATGGATCACAAGTTCAGGAGTTTGAGACCAGCCTGGCCAACGTAGTGAAACCCTGTCTCTACTAAAAATACAAAAAATTAGGCCGGGCACTGTGGCTCACACCTGTAATCCCAGCACTTTGGGAGGCAGAGGCTGGCAGATCACTAGGTCAGGAGTTTGAGACCAGCCTGGCCAATATGGTGAAACCCCATCTCAACTAAAAATACCAAAAAAACTAGCCAGGTGTGGTGACATTTGCCTGTGGTCCCAGCTACTTGGGAGGCTGAGGCAGGAGAATTGCTTGAACCTAGGAGGCGGAGGTTGCAGTGAACGGAGGCCATTGCACTCCAGCCTGGGTGACAGTGCAATACTGTCTCAAAAAGAAAAAAGTAAAATAGCCGGGTGCAGTGGCTCATGCCTGTAATGCCAGCACTTTGGGAGACTGAGGTGGGCAGATCACCTGAGGTCAGGAGTTGGAGACCAGCCTGACCAATATCATGAAACCCCATCTTTATAAAAAATAATAATAATAATAAATAAATAAAAGTAAAAAGAAAAAGTCTCTAGTCTCCAAATCCTGGAATCCCATAGTATTCTTCCAGGGGCTGGGGGTGAGGCTCCTCAATGACCCACCTTTCCTTGACCTTTTTCCCAAGTTGACCCCACCAGCCCTGCATCCCCTATGAATTACCCTCTCCTTTTGTTCCAGCCAGATAAGTCATCAATAAATAATGCTGCTTGAAATATTGACGGTGAGTTTTACACCAACATCCCTTAACTATTCCTGTCGTTTTCCTGACAGGGAAATGCATGGTGCCCCAGACAGCTCTTTCCTGTCTTGGCCAACAGAGGGTCTTTCTTTGCCAAGATGTCAACCCATTCCCATCTCAGCCAGAATCATGATTCAGTCCCCTCAACTAAGAAAAGGAAGAGTCCCCCGGAGATCAACTCAGTCAGCACCTCCAACCCAGAAGGGTGGAGTAAGCTAAGCCAGGCAGAACCCCTTCCTGATGCCTTGATTTCCTATGGTGTGATTGAGATCCCATTTCCTCTGTTCCATGTTCATCCTGGGCCTGCCAGGTCCAGCTTTCTGGGTGGTCAACTCAGAAGGAGACTGAAGCCTCCCTGCCTGCTCCTAGACTATTGGGAGTCTGAGTAGAGGACATTCATGTGCTCCCAGACTCCTTGAGCCCAGGTTACTCTCATCTGGTTTTGTTCTCTTGGAAGAAGGGGAGAAGTGGGAAGGACAAGGAAGTGGAGAAGAGGAGCGCTGAGGCTCTGGAGCCCAGCTCACTCAGTGCCAGCTCCCTGCTCTGCAAAAGCCATGACCACTCACATTTTTTTTTTTAAGAGGGAGTCTTGCTCTGTCACCCAGGCTGAAGCGCAGTGGTGCAGTCTCAGCTCACTGCAACCTCCGCTTCCCGGGTTCAAGCAATTCTCTGCCTCAGCCTCCCAAGTAGCTGAGATTACAGGCGCCCGCCACCAGGCCTGGCTAACTTTTGTATTTTTAGTAGAGACAGGGTTTCAGCATCTTGGGCAGGTTGGTCTTGATCTCCTGACCTTGTATTCCACCTGCCTCGGCCTCCCAAAGTGCTGGGATTACAGGTGTGGGCCACCGTGCCTGGC